>CAUYRH010076031.1:0-12371 GCA_963574655.1 Perodicticus potto | reverse complement strand
AGAAAAAGTATCCAATGTATACACCCCTAATATGAAGCAAATTTATATCTTTCAAGCGAAGGCTACAACCCACTTATTGCACAATAAGATGGGGAAAGGGGTGAGGAAGGGAAGGGGAGGGAGAAGTTGGGGGGAGAGAGGATAAAGGGTGAGATCACACTTGTGGTGCATATGTGAAGGGTCAGGAGAAATCTTCTAAATATGGATCAAAATTGTTTTCACATAGTAAATGAGAAAATATCATGAATATTATATTAATCAGGTTGATAAAAATATCTCCGATTGTATGTGAAGCCCGCACACTGTACTCCATGACTGAATTATTGTACACAGCTATGACTCAATAAAAAATAATTTAAAAAATAAATAAATAAATAAATACCACTCTCCATCAAAATGAAAAAAAAAAAAAGAAAGCAAATTTGGTTCAAATACAATACAATTAGAGTTATGGCTACATTAATAGAATACAGTGATACTGGAATTTCATCTTCGAGGGTTTTTGGTCTTAGTGATTCAAAGAATGAATCCATGGACCACAGATCAGTGGTAAGACAGGATTTATTTACAGAATTTATTTATTTACACCTAAGCTCCTGGCAGAGAGGACCCAGGTGGGAGAAAGCGCTCTCTCGCTCCCTCTATCTGTCTCTCTCTGGGCTCTCTGCTCAGGAAAGTCCTGGCACCACCTTTCTGCATCAATTCTCCCTCTCTGAGTAGAAACTCTAACTGCTGTTAGGGAAAAAGGGCAAAGACTCAATCTAACTGCTTCCTGCTGAATTGGGCAATGATAGATCAGGGCAGTTAGGGTTTCTCGGGAGGGAAAGCAATCTAGGGGTCCATGATAGAATCAGGTCTTGCACTGGAACCATCTTTACTGTGTGTGGCTTGATGACATTTCTGGAAAACACAAATCTGATTAGCACATTAAAAGGCAAGGGTAGGACAATGAGAGGAGGAGGTTAGTTACAGTGCAGGTTAGAAGAACAATGTTAGTGATGCTAAAAGAATACTTTATTAACATTGTCCTTGCTGTATCCTAAACAATAACTTTCCATTTTCTTTAGGCTCACAAGTGTAGGTGGACTGTGGTTGATTCTATTCATGATCTGTTTCTGTAGAAGGTGGAGGGTTTCAGGGTTTTATTCATGAATAATGTATCCAGGAATATATTCCCATACCTTTAACAGCTGTAGAAGAAAAGATAACAGAAAAGTGATCTTCCCAAGTTGGGGTTAGGGAAAGGGAATTGGAGGGAAGAGTTTTGATCATAAACAGATCTCTGGGAGAGAAAAGCTTTTTTAGTATTGAATGTGAAGATGTATTTGGGAGGTTTTTGAGGATTTGTTGAAATTTAGCTAAAGAAGTAATATGTTTTACTAATTCTATTGTTTCTTGATCTAGTAATAAATCGTTAGTTTAAAAGGGTCTTCCATATAGTAATTCAAATGGGCTACAACTGAGTTTCTGAGGTAAATTTCTTATTCTAAGGAGAACAATGGAAAGTCCCAGGGAGATGAGTCTCTTGAGTTAGCTTTTGTAACTGTCCTCTGATTTTATTATTCATTTTTTTTTTGTATCTTCCCAGAGGATTGGGGCTTCTAAGAACAGTGTAGATGATTTTTTATACTTAGGGCTGTAGATATTCCCTGTGTAACAGCTGCTTTGAAGGCCAGCCTACTATCACTTTGCAAACTCCTGGGGAGTCCAAACCAGGGGATAATCTCATGTACTAAAGCCTTTACAACTTTCTTGGCCTTTTCTTTCCTGCAAGGGAATGCTTCAACCCAATTAGTAAATGTATCCACAAATACCAGCAAATATTGTATACCATGTATCTTAGGGAGGTGAGTGAAATCCATTTACCAGTCTTCACCTGGATATTTGCCTTGTTTCTGTATACCTGCGGGAGTTAGATGGTGATTTGAAAGATCGTTTCTCTGACATACCTCACAAGTCCTTATTATCTGTTTTATGGTTTAAATATGTTTTTTCCATTAAAGAGAGCTTTAGCCATTTGATAGGTAATTTAAGTGCCAAAATGAAAAGACTGATGTAAAGTTTTAAGTATTTTCCATTGGCTTGCAGCAGGTAATAGCAAAAATCCACTCCTATTTTGTAGCCAGCCTAATAGAAGCAGTGAATAGGCTCTAGATAAAGCCCGCTCCTTTTCTTTTTGGTTTACTGAGATGCATGATTCTCAAGTGATCCCTCCCAAATTAGGGGTGCCACAAGGGGGATTATTCCTTTCTGTGTTGCTTTTTAGCCTCTTTTATTTTTTTATTTATTTTTTTTTTATTTTTTGCAGTTTTTGGCTGGGGCTGGATTTGAACCCACCACCTCCAGCATATGCGGCAGGCACCCTACTCCTTTGAGCCACAAGTGCTGCCCCATTATTTTAGCCTCTTTATCAGCAAGTTGGTTACCTTCAGAAATCTCATCTAAGGTCTTTTGGTGTCTCTCACAATGAATAATTGTACTTTTTGTGGAGCATGAATAGCCTGTAACAACCTGTCTATTTCATGATGATATTTTATGGGGGAGCCACTGGAAGTTAGGTATTGTCTTTCCTTCCAAATAATAGCATGAGCATGTAAACTGAGGAAGGCATCTTTTGAGTTAGTGTATATATTGACTAGTTTATTTCTCTCAATTTCTAAAGTATGAGTTAAAGATATTAGTTCAGCTAATTGCTCATTGGTTTCTGAAGGGAAAGACCCATTTTTAATTACAGTATACTGAGTAACTACAGCATAGCCTGCTTCATGAATTCTTTGTTCTATGATAGAACTTTTATCTGTATGCAAACTATGTTTGGATTTGTTTTTGCTCTTCCCACTTGTTCCTTGGTAGGTCATTCTTCTGGATTAATTTATGTCTCTGATAAGGGAAGGCATAGTATAGGTTCTTGTTCCATATTCTTAAAAATGGTAGTTAGTTAGTATGTCTCTCCCCAAAAGGAGAGCAGGACTTTCAAGCATGATTAGGAAGGCCTTAGAGAAGTCAGTCACCCCAATTGCAGATTAAAGGCTGAGAGAAAAATTTGGTAACTGGCTTTCCAGACACCCCCTGTATAGTTACAGATCGGGAGAATAAAAGACCACAGTTAGAGGAAAGTACAGAAAAGGTTGCTCCAGTGTCCAGAAGAAATTCGGTCTCCTGGCCATCGACAATGAGGCTAACCCAGGGCTCTTACAGGGTGATGACACAAGCTGGAGCCATGAGAATCTTCCCTGGGTACCCTCAGTTCAGTTTGGGTGCTGATGGGATCACTGCCCCAGGAGGCCTTCACCTCTGACCACAAGTCACCCTTGCCTTCTGGACAGGGGCCAGGTGTTGCCCAGCCAGTGGTGGTGCTGCTGGGTGCAGTCCTTCCTAAAGTGGCCGGTCTAACCACATTGGAAGCACTTGTTCTTAGCTCCTCTGGCTTCCTTTTGCCCCTGAATGGTACTCATTTGGCAGAGTGCCATTATTAGAGTTGTTATTCTTTTTTTTATCCCTTCTCTCTTTTTCCTCCTCTTTTTCCTGATCTTGGTTATAAAAGACTACAGTGGATATTTTAAGAAGATTCTCCAGGTTATGATCTGGGCCTAGAGCCAATTTCTGGAATTTTCTTTGAATGTCTGGGGCTGCCTGAGTGATAAATATCTTTTAAAATAATTTGGCCCTCTAAGGAGTCGAGTGTTAACTGAGTGTGTTTTCTCATCACCTCCCTAAGTCACTCAGGAAAGGATGAGGGACTCTCATTTGGCTCCTGGTAAACAGTAAGTAACTTAGAATAATTCATAGGCCTTTTCTTGGGTCGGTTAAACCTTCCAGGACACATGTTAGAAAATGTTTATGCCACCAGTCACCTTTCTCAGGATCCCATTTGGGAACCTCAAAGGGAACTCCCTGTCTTCCCATGGGGTATCTGTCCCTTTCCTCAGGATACATACTGCCATCAGTATTAGACATTAACCACAAATTACCCCACTTTCTAGCTTCATCTAAGATTTCATTTTTTAAAATTACAAGGTAAAGTTTGATCAAGTAGTAACATTACATCTCTCCAAGAGAGGTTAAAGCTTTGTCCTAACCCTCGGAGAACATCTGTGTACTTATCAGGGTCATCAGAAAATCTTCCTAAATCAATCTTAATTTGCTTTAAATCTTCCAGAGAAAATGGAGTGTATACTCGCACACTTCCTCTTTCACCACTCACACTCTCAACCAAGGAACACAAAGAAAGATATGGTTGCCTTCTGGGGGTCCCAGTAGGACCAAAAAAACTCTTGGGACAGCCTCCTTCCTGGTGTTTTCTGAATGCACCGAGGAAGGTGTGGGAGAAGTAGATGGTGGGCCAGAGCTAGTTGGTGACAGCATCTCTCTCAGAAATCCCTGACCATTTGGGGAAGTTACTACAGCCAGGAGAGTTAAATCTATCTGAAAGGTCTTAGTTGGGAGTTGTCCCTGAGGAAAAAGAAAGTTTGTGCATTGGGCATTCCAGACCACTTTCCTTCTTGTTTACAAAAAGTATCTAACTGAAAAATGGTATCATAATTTAGAGTTTCTGCGGGTCATTGTTCACCAGTGGAGAGTTGATACTGATGCCAGGCCTGGGTACAAAAAAAAAAAAAACCTTACATTCTTTTTTCAACATCTGAGTATCAAATATGTCATAATACTTCAGAATACAGTCCAGCAGGGTGTTCTGGCAGCACAGGCCAAAATATCAGGTATCTGGGAGCCTGGACCCACCTGATGATAGTTCTCTTGGCATTAGAAATTGTTACCTGGGTGTTCTCTTAGAGCAGTGGTTCTCAACTTTCCTAATGTCGTGACCCTTTAATATAGGTCCTCATGTTGTGGTGACGCCCAACCATAAAATGATTTTCGTTGCTACTTCATGAAGTAGCTTCATGCTTTATGCTTTACGAAGTAGCAACAAAAATAATTTTATGGTTGGGGGTCACCACAACATGAGGAATGTATTAAAGGGTTATGGCATTAGGAAGGTTGAGAACCACTGTCTTAGAGAGAGAATATTACCCAACTGTGGGAAAGAACAAACATCCAGCATCTTAATCAATCCCATCCCATATTCCTGGGTTGTCAAAGCATCCTCTAACCAACCCAAGAAGACTTTGGGCCAAACAAAAGGAAGCGTCCTTCCAATGCTTGGGGAAGAATCCCTGAAGAGAGTGGCGTCCTCAGCTCCTGTGCTTGTCTGGAATTAGCCACTCTTACCAGAGTAGCACTTTGTACCCACTGGTTCTCCTGTGCTTATAACTTTCTGGCAGCACAGCTCAAGAAATCAGGTATCAGGGAGTTTGGTCCCACCTGAAGCAAGTTCTGCCCCTTTTTGCACCTACCCCAGAGTATCAATCAAAGTGGGGATAAGCTCTCCCCTGGAGAAAACGGCTGTGTGGTGCTTGCTCATTTAACCTTTTACAATTTCTACAGGCTTTTTCCAAATCCCCAGTAACAAAGGAAAATAGACTTTCTGTTATGAGCAGGTCCTAAATGCTATGTTATCCAATCTGCCTTTCTCTCACAAAGGTTTAGCAAGGCAACAATAATTAAACTCAGTGACAAATCAGAGTTGAGTAACACTTTGAAACTTTTGCATTGCAATTAGTTACAATTAGAAGAAGTTTTAAAGAAACCTGGAATTATTTCAAACTTCCCCTTTTATACCAATAAACCAGAAGAAACCAAATACCCAGGGTCATCTTCATTGTTTTTTTTTTTTTATTTTCAAGAGACTAAACTGTAGCTAGGGGTTTAGGGCCATTCTTGCCTTGGGATTGCCCTTGTCTTCCCTTCACAGGCCTCTGGTTTCCCAGACAAGCTGTGGAGGGGGAGTCATTTTGCCCTTTGTTTGGAACTGACTTGTATGTAGTTAACATGGTTCAGCCTTTCTTCTCAGACACATAAAAAGCCAATTGAATTTAATTTTGCAATGAAAAGCAATAAAAAGAACCTTATAACACACCTATAACTTTACATTTGAAACACTTAAAACATTTGAAAAATACCAGAATTAGCCAATAACAAACCTACTTAAATACATAAAGTAAATCTTTACCAACTTTCAAACAAAGCATATACATATCAAGGAAAGAGAGAACCACAAGAGTTCTATAGAGGTAAATAGGAAAAATTTGGGACCCTGGAAGAGAAGAGAAGATAGTAAAAACTGGGAGAGCATGATTTTCCAAAGGCCCTCCCATGTTCTGGGGTCAGAACCATTGCTGGGGACCTCAGGGACTCTGGGTGCTATCTCCTTGCTCAGCTCTCAACCAGGGAAAAGGAGTCAATACAGAACAGGTTCAAAAACTTTCTAAAATCCCCTCTGGCTCCTCCCTGGAGTCAAGGGGAATTTGAAAGTTCATTCCCTACCAGCCTCTTGCCCAAGACATGGAGGTCAGCAGCTGTACTATGCACATTACAGGCTGATGGGCATCAAAATTACTAGTCTCCATTATTATAACTATAGAGAAAAGCAGGGTAGAGGTAAGTGGTCCCATTACTTACCACAGATCATCTTCTTTCCCTATACAGGCCACCAAAGATAATACCGGCATTTCATCCTCAAGGGTTCTTGGTCTCAGTGATTTGAAGAATGAATCCATGGACCACAGATCAGTGATATGACAGGACTTAGTTACAGAAAAGAAAAATATATAAAAACGCCAAAGCTCCTGGCAGGGGTCTCTTGCTCCCTCTGTCTGTCTCTCTCTGGGCTCAGGGGTATATATAGTCGCATGGGGTTAGTTAGCCAGAACTCAGTTCTTGCATTTAGCCTCACATTTAGTAGCAGGGGGCCAGGAACTCAGTTGTTACAATTAGAGGGCGTGAGTCCTCTAAAGTGACATTCAGCCTTATATTTAGCAGCAGGGGGCTGGAAATCAGTAAGGAAGGGCTATAAACCCTTTCATTCAGGCCTAGGAAATTTATATGAAATTGACCAGCACTAGAAAAGGTAGGATTCCCCATTCAGCCAGAGTACAAGGGGAAGATACATACACCAAGGCGCTGGTATCACTCCGGCAGTAGTGGCCCCTCCGGCTACTGGAGACTCATAGGGCCCCCCTGCCTACCCTCCAGCCTGCTGGTTCTTCTGCAGGCTGCTGCTGCATCACCACCCCCAGGGCTAAGGAGGCAAGTCCTGGTGCCACCTGTCCTGTATCAATAGGACCAAAACTACACGATGATTTCAAAACATGTAGAATAAGAACTTGACAAGTCCAAAGCTCATCCATGGTAAAACAAATAAACAAAACAAACAAAAAATAATCTAGAAAACTAGGCCTATAAGAAAATGTTCTCTAATTTGAAAGGCAAATTAAAGGTAATGACCTGATAATTAGCTTAAGGTTACTCTAGGCCACTTTCCAGATCCTACTGTGCCCGGGTTGCCTGGTCCCACAGGAGGGCTTCCTCCTTCCCAGGTGTGGCAGTTGCTTGGGGAAGGATTAAGGGTGGGGTAGCACCAAGATTTGGGTGCCCATTCTTGTCCTCCTTTTCAGGAGGGGCAACTGTTTGAGGTAAGAGTTGCTCATCTATGCCCCTACAAGAGCCAGAATCTATCACTGTCCACCTGACGAGTATGGTGTAGATGGTCATGCAAGTCAGGGTAAGGGTCACAGAAGGGAATTTGAGAAAGAATGTGATACATGCTCAAGTTGGCTGTAATCAACAAAGAAAAGTTTTGGTTAAAACAACAAAGTTTTCTTAAAATATTAATTTGTTCTTAATGAAGTTACATGACATATTAATTTTATTCTTTAACCTATTTCCTTTCAATTAAAAAAATTCAGATTTATATCTTAAAAGATAAACAACTTCTATGACATAGTGATGTGGAGGGAACAAATCCAAACTCTAAAATAATTTAAATAGGTTTATTCTGAACCAAGTATGAGGACCATGGCCTACAGCCACACCCAAGAAGACTTGAGCAAGTGGCCTGGCTGTGGTTAGGTTACAATTTGATTTTGTACATTTCAGGGAGACAGGGATTACATACATGGAAGGTTATACATGGAAGGAGTACATTAGCTGGGCCCGGAAAGGCAGGACATCTCCAAGTGGAGGATTACAAGTCATGGGTGGGTTTAGGGATTCCTTAGTTGACAATTGGCTGAAAGATTTATGCTTTGTAGAAAAGACCCAGGCACAGGAGAAAAGAAATGTTTGAGTTAAGATGAGTGTCTGAGCCCTCTGGAGGTGGAGACAGGAGGATGGCTTGACTTAACATAAGGATCTGCTGGAAGGCCTGAGGTATGACAAGGTGTCTTTTATCTATCATATGATACTATGCTGGAATCAAGTTGGGAAGTAAATCACATTATATTGGGTTAACAAAGCCTATTTAATTGGATTTTATCATTTGTACATGTGACTCATCAGGCCCTTTATAAAAGAATTTGGGCAAAAGAAAAACATCAGAGTTCAATACTCACTGAATTTACTTTTTTCTCCCCTTTAAAACACTGGGTTGATAAGTCTCACCTTCAATTTTACATCAGCTTATGTAATCTACCCTTCTCCCTACCCTATTCCAAGCCTGACATCAGCATATTTTACTTTAAAAAATAAGAAAATAATGTTTTTCTCCAGTATCACTTAATACAATACTGTTAATCTTTATTGATACCTCTAAATGATCTAATATGGTCAGAAAACTTCTCAAGCTGTTGTTAAGGGTCTTCTGTTCCCCTATTCAAGGTACTAGTTTTCATTTTCACAGTCCTCTATAATATACTATACACTCGTGACTCTGGTCACAGTCTTACCGCGTCTGATTAATTTAAATATACTTTTCATCATGTTTAACTTCCTAGTTATCTATATGGGCTTCCCATAAAAAGGCAGCCAAAAAACAACCACGTTACAGGAGGTTTTCTTTAACCTCTTAGGTAGCTTGCCTCAAAGAAATAAAGATTTTACACATTATCAAGATAACACCTGTTGTTGTCTTTATGTTTATGTTTTTTTTTTTTTTTTCCCAGACCTCCCAAGGCCCGGCTATCTCTTTATTAGGTTTTTGACTAACAGAAAAAAACCAAACTTTAAAAGAGTTTAAGTTTATACTCATATAACTTCCTATATTGCCTATTATTTTTGTGATTCTATTTTGAACAAATGCTTTAACACTGTAACATGGAACAAACCTTCCAAAAACGAAATCCCAAAGTCAGTTCTTTTAACCTCACACTACCTTTTTAAGAATAGAACCACTAAAAATCCAAGAGAAAATTATCAGGCTTATTGGTTATGTTAAAAACATGTAGAAAACTGTGTGAAATATGAAATGGTGTTTCAGTTTCCTTGAGTTATGTTTGTATGAATATTTTATGAATTTATTCCAAAACTATATAAGATTCCTAAAATTTTAATGTGCCTCAGCACATGTTATCGATAATTATAATTATTATGCTAAAATTGTTATATGCACAAAAGTAAACAAATCTACTTTATATCTTTAAATGACTATTCTAACACTTTTACCATCCACAAGCAATTATAATTTTACTTTGATTCTTCTCAAACAACAGTGTAAAATCACCTGTGTACCAAGATTTGCTTCTTGAAGTGAAAGTTATGAAAAGTACTAAAATATTTTCCATCTTTTTTTAATTTAAGACAATACTGATTCTCTTGGTTTCCAGAGTCATGCATTAAGCAAGTTGCAATCTTTACCTGGTATCTCTAGAACTAAATTATTGAATCCTTCCAGGCCCAACCTGTTATTCACTACCAACACTCTGCTGTTAAAATACAACCATCTTCTCCCCAGGCACAGAGACTATCATGAAACAGGGAGTGTGTGAGATTCTAAGGGCCAATTTGGAGGGGCAGAATAAGTTTAGACCCTCTATATCAACAAAGCTCACACAAAAGTCTAAAAAAACGCTAAATGAGAGAGACTCTACCTTTTCAAGACTGTGTGTTTTTTGGACTGAGAACTGGCTCCAGACTTGACACGACTTGAAGTGCCAGAATCTAAGGTGCTGCCCTGTCATCCCCACCTCATTCTATATAAAACTTTGTAGTCTAATCTCCTCTTGTGAGTTTGGACAGCAACCGTGACTTGCTTGATACAACATAACACTACAGGTAGAGAGCATGAAAATCAGGTGATTATTTTACATAAGGACGTGATTTCTGTGTTGCTACAAACTATCTTCTTGGATAGTTGGATGAAGCATTCTGCCATGGGAGGGAAGCCAATGTCGGAAGGGACTGAATGCAGCCTCTGCTCGACAGCATGAAGCAAACTGAGGCCCTTGGTCCAATAGTCCACCTACAACTTTGTTTCACACTCTGTCCTCTTCTCTTTCCCTCCCCTGTTCACTGGACTCTGCTCCTCACTCTCCAGAATCCCCTCAATGTCCCTCCTCCTACAGGCCTTCCTTGTCCATCCCATTCTGGGTCTGAGTCCATCCTCTGGGTTCTCAAGGGCAGCTCTTCCACCTACAGTTTTGATTTCTGTTAAATTTTCTGACTTTCCACTGAAATGAAACATCAGAGAGCACAAAAACTGTGTCATTGTGCCACCTTATAAGCTCTACAGATGTGATGGACACAGAGCAGCAAAGAAGATGATAAATTATATTCAACTTCACTAATGAATTAATTTCCACAATTCCTTACTATATTTTTTCTATAAATTCCATTTTTTTTTTTATCTGAGGAGGATTTCAACTTGAAGATTAGCATTTTTGTTTGTTTCTGTTCCTTCTTCCTCTGTGTGTCCCCAGGACAGGATATGACCCTGACCTCTCAGCCTCTTCTGCAGCCACCCATTCTCCACTTACTCTACAGATTCACCAATGGGCCCTGCTGCTCCTGCCTCATCTGTATTTCTTGTGTCCTTATGGAGAGTTTATTCCCTCTTAGACCAAGTAAAGACTTCTTGTTCTCCAAGTTTCTTCTCTGTTAACATGGCTCCCTAGTAAATATTTTCAATATTTACTACTATTAATGCTTAGTTACCCTGTTTAACCTATGGTTTTTCTGTATTATTTTCAAATGCTATCGCAATCTCTGTTAGCTGTATATTAGCCAAGTTTCAATTCTCTGAGCAAGGATGCACATATCTTAAAATTTTCTGCTGTCACCCTCTGGTTATATCACCTGCATCAAAACTTGCAGAATGGATGTGAACAGAAAAGGTGCAAATCACACAATGTTGAACTCCTTGTATCAGAAAAGGTGACTTTGCTGTATCTTTTCATGCAACAGAGTATGGTGTTATGATATTTATGATTCTGGGTCAAAACTGAAGTTAGGACAATCAGAATCAAAATATCAAGGTATTAATAAATTAGTTTACAATCTGATTGCAACATCATTTTATTTTTATGTGTATAAAACGTGCGCTTTTAAATTGTACAAAGGCTTTTTCAGTAAGTGTAGATAAGTCTATTATGTGTATAATTGTTTAATTAACAGGTATATTATATTTTCTTTTAGATCTCAACCTTCCTAATGCTGTGAGCCTTTAATACAATTCCTGTGGTCACGACCCACAGGTTGAGAACTGATGTTTTAGATCCTTCCAAAATCTCTGATTTAGTTTTGTTGGATGCCCCCCTCCCAAAAAAAATAAAATAAAATTTCTGCAGACACTGTGTATTCTTATCTTCCTTTTGGTGTAACAAACACCAGTTACAGAGATATCTCCTTAACCTGTGAGTGTTACCTATAAAGTTCTTTATTTACCTTAATACTGCTGACTAAATTCATACATCAATGATGTAGTAATTGCTGGATGAATAAAAATATGATGCTGCATAAAAATTACTATGGATTGGACACACTGTATCACGTGTACAAACTAAAATAAATGGGTACATTAAATGGTTTTCAGGCAGTGAAGGGATATGAAACAATGCGTGATCCCTAAATTACTTCAGGTTATTATTGTTTTGTGAGCATTTCTAGGCTGTGGTGTTGAATGGACTGTACAGAATACTCTCAGCTGGGGAGAAAGAACTGAGAGAGAGAGTCTTAAGAACGAAGTGGCTGAATTTCACCTCAATTATTTCCTACATCCAATGGAAGAAACAAAGAGAGCAAACTTACAAATGAGGGTGTGGAGACATCACTACTCCACTGAGCTGTAGTTTGCAGAAGGACAGGAGCAGCTCAGAAAAAAGGGTAAAGGCACAAAGAAAATTACTTGAATGAACTTGGTCTTCGACCCTTTCCTCTGATTTCTGACTTCAAGAAGTCAGTCATGTCTTAAGTTTAAATCTTTAATCCATTGTGAGTCTATTTTTGTTAGTGGTGAAAGGTGAGGGTTCAATTTCAATCTTCTACAGGTCACCAGCCAGGTTTCCCAGCACCATTTGTTAAATAGGGAGTCTTTACCCCAC
>CAUYRH010076029.1:0-21861 GCA_963574655.1 Perodicticus potto | reverse complement strand
TGAGGCCTGACAACCTGGGTACTTGATTGGGGCTGGGGTGATTCACTCAGTTCCAGCCCTGTCCCTGATTGATGTTACTGCTGGAACAGAACAAGTTTGCAGACTTTATTTCTGTCAAGGCTATTTTCCCTGATCAGACTTGGGCTGCAAATAGGTCTGATTCAGTTTGTGAGTTACAGCCCTTTGTCTCAGCTTTCTTCCCCTGAGGGCCAGGTCAGTCTGAAGGTAAGCAAAGCAGCCTCTGCCCTGGTTATCAGCTGACTCTGCGCGTATTCTATTCCCTGCATTCTGTCCCGGCTGGTACCGCCTCAGGCATATCCTTCACGTGCCTTGGTTGCCAGTCCTCTCTGCTGGTGCCTACCACTGGAGAAGCTGCCTGCTTCCCCTGGCCACCCAGAAGACTGGGAATGTCTTCTCAAAACATCCCCAGGGGTGAGAGCCCTCCTGCTATTGTTCCCACACATGCGTGCCTCAGGGGACCTTCTTTGCAGCTGGGCTTCCTCTTAGCTCACTTTCCTCTCACCACTCCCGAGCCAGAAAATCAGCACAGATCAGCCATAGTCTGCCTCACATCCTCACCCCTCGAGAAAATCTCCAAGAATCTGGACTCTGTGGGGGACAGGCCTCCAGACCTTGGGATGAGAGTGGAAGGGAATACCAGGAACTCAAACTTGCAGGTAGAGAATATATACAGTTTTATGCAGTTTTATGCCTGGTGGGATAGTGCCGCTGCACTCTAGTAGGGGAAGGCAGTCCAGTTTTTAGAGGGTCTCTCCTGTGGGGTAGAGTGGGAGGACATCTGAACTCTGCTCACTTGTTTGTATGGAGGTATAGAGTATACTGTGAGCCACTCTCATGGGGGAGGGGACTCTTGTCCGCTTGGTGATGTGTTCTGTACCTTTTTGTTTGTGTCCTCGGGGGTCTCAGGTTGCCCCAGCAAGGTTGATGTGCGTTCTTTGACCTTTTCTTTTGGCTCAGATCCAAACCATCGGCTTTCTTGCTGAGTTTCTGTCCTTTAACTCTCCTTCTGGACAGGAACCTCTGCAGAAAGCTGGCTACAGATCACCATCTTGGCTCCTCCTCCTAGGCAAAATTTTTTGAATAAGACTTCAAAAGCACTGGTAACCAAACCAAAAATAGACAAATGGTATTACATCAAGCTAAAAGGCCTCTGCATAGCAAAGCTAACAATCAATGAAGTGAAGAGACAACTTAAAAAATAAGAGAAAATTGTTTAAAACTATGCCTCTGACAAGGGGTTCATAACCAGAATATATAAAGTTTTTATCAATCATCAAACTTCAAGCTGTACCACAAGGCTATTGTAACCAAAACAACATGGTACTGGTACAGAAACCAATTCATAGACCAATGGATCAGAACAGAAAACTCAGATATAAAATCTTGCTTGTCTTGCCATCTGATCTTTGATAAAGCAGACAAGAACATAACTGGGGGAAAGAATCCCTATTCAAGAAATGATATTAGGAAAATTGAATTACTACACATAGAAGACTGAAACAGGATCCACACATCTTACCACTCACAAAAAACTAACATGATGGATAACAGATCTAAACCAAAGGCAAAAAATTATAAGAATTATAGAAGAAAATGTTAGAAAAATTCTTATAGACATTGGCTTAGGTAAAGAATTTATGAAGAAGACTCCAAAAGCAATCACAGCAACAACAATAAATAAATGAATAAATAAAAAAAATAGGGCCTGCTCAAATTAAAAAAAAAAAACTTCTGCATAGCCAAGAATACAATCATTAGAGTAAATAGACAACTTATAGAATGGGAGAAAACATTTGCATGATACACATCTGATAAAGGGATGATAACCAGAATATACAAAGAACTGAAGCAAATCAGTAAGAAAAAATAAAACAGCTCCATTAAAATGTGAGCAAAAGACATTAACAGAAACTTTTCAAAAGAAGGTAGACAAATGGCCAAACAAACATATGAAAAAATGGTCAACATCTTTAATCATCAGGGTAATGTAAATCAAAACCACAATGAGATATCACTTACCCACAGTGAGAATGTCTTTTACCAGAAAGTCCAAAAACAATGGATGCTGGCTTGCAAGCAGAGAGAAAGGAACACTTATATACTGTTGGAGGGACTGCAAACTTGTATAACCTCTGTGGAAAGTAGTATGGAAATACCTCAAAGAACTAAAAATAGACTTACCACTTGATCCAGCAATCCCACTACTGGGTTATTTACCTAAAGGGGGGAAAAAAGATATTTTATAAAAAAGACATCCATACTTGAATGTTTATAGCACCATATTTCACAGTTGAAAAAAGATGTGGAAACAACTTATGACCATCAATACAGAAGGAGATTAATAAAATGTGGTATATGTATACCATGGATTACTACTCAGCCATAAAAAATGGTGAACTAATACCTTTTGTAATGTGATGGATGGAACTAGAAACCGTTTTTCTAAGATAAGTATCATAAGAATGGAAAACAAGCACCACACGGAGTAACTTTTAAATTGGAACTAATTAATCAACACTTACATGCACATATGGAAATTATACTCATTGTAAATTAAGCAGGTAGGAGAGGCAGAGACGATGGGTAAATTCACACCTAACGAGTACAATGTACACTACTTGGATAATATGGGAGCACTTATAAATTTGACTCAAATGGCAAAAACCCAACTTACATAACCAAAATGTTTGTACCCCTGTAATATTCTGAAATAGTCTGACATTTTAAAAAGTAAAACATTTAGGAAATATTAAAAATAATACCCCAAAATTCAAACATTATGGTAGCAAAAAAAAAAAAAAGGAAAAAATCTGATTAAAATTGGGCAAAAGACCTAATAGACATTTTTTGAAGACATACAAATTGTTAACAGATATATGAAAAATGATCAACACCAGTAACTATCAAGGAAATGAAAGTGAAAACCACACTGAAATGTCATGAGATGTCGTCTCACCCCAGTTAGAATAGGTATTATCAAAAAGAGGAAAATAACAAACACTGATGGGGATGCAGAGAAGGAAAAATTTGTATGCTGTTGGTGGGAATTTGAATTAGTATAGCCATTGTGGAAGATCTATGAAAGTTCCTCAAAAAACTAAACAAGAACTACCATATATTTCAGCAGTGTCACTAGTGGGTATACATCCAAGAGAAAGGTAATTAATGTATTGATAATATATCTATGTTTATTGTAGTACTATTCACACTATAGCCAAGATATGGAAATAATCACAAGGAATATTATTCATCCAGAAAAAAAAATGAAATCCTGTCATTTATAGCATCATGGATGGAACTAGAAGTCATTATATTAAATACAGAAAGATAAATATTGCATGTTCTTACTCATTGTGGGGGATACACAAGTGGATGTTATGGAGGTAAAGAGTAAAATGGTGGTTACCAAAGGCTGGGAAGGAAAGGAGGAAAGGTAAGATAAAGAAAAACTGGTTAATGGTCACAAAAATCCAGTTAAATATAAGGCATAGGTTCTAATATTTGATAGAATATTAAGGAAATTATAGTTAAGAATCATTTATTTTACTTTCATAATAGCTAGAAGAGAATAATTGTTATGATCCCAACACAAAGAAAAGATAAATGAGGTGATGAATACTCCAGTGACCCTGAGTTGGTCATTATACATGGTGTACATGCATCAAAATATCACAGGTACCCTTATAATATGTACAACTATGAAATATGTCAATAAAAAGTTTCAAGAAGTGTGTTATAATCAGCAGAATATCAGGTGATGTAAATGAAAATCTCCAAGATTTTAAAGTTCGAACACAAAGAAATAAATTTTATTTCTTAAAAGACTTAGTTTTACTATAAGAAATTGTTGTACAATATTGATGGAGTATAATTGAATTTGATAGGACAGTTTTGTGTACTTATTATGTCTTTCCTTTTAGAATGACTGTGCAATATTTTCTATCAACATTACATCCAGAGAATATTAATCATTCAAAGTACATGAGGGATGGGAAACTTGACCTTTCAGATCTCCAACTGTGGCTCCTTGACCGAATCCTAAATTCACAGAACAAATCCCTTTATTGAAAGGATTTGCTCTATAAAATTTAGATTCACTCAAAAGGGCATACTTAAGGATCCAGAAAGCCACATGTGGCCCCAGAGTCATCATAAGAGGTTTATGTGGAATTCTTGAAAAGTTTACAGTTATTTTTCAGGCAACATTTGATTTAGAACAGATGTCTGTTATTCTTAATTTTTTGAAGCCTCTGAAAAGTACTCAAAGGAATGTGATTACTAGATGTTTAACATCTCTGAGAAACAGACAAATTCAATAATATAGGAATCTTTTCTGAAAAACTATTTAAAAATTCAGTTTTAATTTTGAATAATAATTTTCAATTTTTTTTCATAATGAACCTGTTTCTTTGACACTAATTTATGGCTTATTCCTAGTGATGCTGTTGAAAAAAATTACACATTTAGTAATATGTGTGTGTGTGTGTATGTGTGTGCGCGTGAGAACATGCCTTCTCACGTTTTGGGTTTAGTAGTTTTAAATTGTATTTATTGAAATTTAAAAACTTTTTTCTTTGATTGATAAATAATTTATCAATTTATTGTATCATATTTATTTGGTACATACATAGGATAACAAATAACCATGTCAGGGGAGCATATTAACCAAGGAAACAACAAAGCATAAGTAATAGCAAGGTTAATACTGTGGATATATATTTCCTGGTTTATTTTCCTGATGCCACTTTTGAATTAAGTAAATATTTAAACTTTCAAAAATAGTATCAAATTATTCAAATAAATGTAGAAGTATTAAAATATATTTCTTACATATTTTAAATTTTGTTTATTGATTTTTAATAGTAAAACTAATAAATATGTCCAGGCTATAAAAACAAAATTTTACCTATATGGCTACAATCTCCTTTGATCATTACCATTAATTCTGATCCTTTTCTTGAGAAATAGTAGCAGTGTTTAATTTAATGTTTCTTTTCAGACCATATTGTTTTATTTATGTAAGAAATATTTATGGAGAGACTATCCATAGTAGATTTTTTTGACATGTGTGTTTTAAAATGTAAATTGTATTTTAGTATGCGCTATTCTAAAACTTCTATTTGGCCACTTTGCTAAACTTTCTAATGTAGTCTAACAATTTGTAAATTTATTTATTTAGGTTTTGGAGGGGTAGATTATTGTATCATTTGCATATAATGAAAATTTTATCTCTTTTTCTCTGATTCTTTTATCTCATTTTTTCTTGTATTAGATAGACACAGATAGTGAATAAGCACTGGGTGGACAATAATAGTATCTTGTATTTTTCCTTATTTAATATATTACTTCTGATATCTTATTCATCAAGTATGGTATTTATCTGTTTCCAGTAGTGACATTTATTAAATTGAAAGTTCTTCCTTCTGTTTATGGTTTCCTAAGATGAAAAAAATCAGGTGTGTTAAATTTTTTTCAATACTTTTATATTATTTAGTTTTTACCTTTTTTTGTTTTTTTTGGAGACAGAACCTCAAGCTGTCACCCTGGATAGAGTGCTGTGACATCACAGCTTACAGCAACCTCCAATTCCTGGGCTCAAGTAAGTCTTCCGCCTCTGCCTCCCAAGTAGCTGGGACTACAGGTGCCTGCCCACAACGCCTGGCCATTTCTTGGTTGCAGCCAGCATTGTTGTTTGGTGGACCTGGGCTGAATTCCAACCTGGCAGCTTAGGTGTATGTGGCTGGCACCCTAGCCCGTTGAGCCACAGGCGCTGAGCCAAGTTTTTACCTTTTGTTTTTTAATACAGAGAAGTGAGAGATTTTCTAGTATTGAACCATCCTTGCATTCTTGGGATAAACTCAATTTAGTCCTGATATGTAATTTTTAAAAATATATCTCTATATATGATTTATTAATATTTACTTTAAGGGATAGCTATATACCCTCACTTAAAATGTTATTGATTCCTAATTTCTTTTCCTATTATTTTTCTTGTTTTGGCATTAGTGCTCTATTTGCTTGGTAAAATGGGTCAGATGACTTATCTTTTTCTTTGCTTTCTAAGGTTTATGTGATATAAGAATTATCTGTCTCATAAGGGTATGATAAAATTCATAAGTAAAAATTTTAGTTGAGTATCATTTGAAGTATAATCTGTTGACTGTTAGTTTAATTTCTTCAGTAGTTATTGATGTGTACATTTTCTAAATTCTTCTTTAAACTGATTTGGATAGTTTTTAGGAAAACTTACCATTTTAGTAAAGTTCATCTATTTATGTTAAATTTGCTACCTTAAAATGAAAGATATATTATTTCTTTCTCATATCCCAGGCTAGGAATAGAGAAAGAAATAGCTCTTCTTGCCAAGTTAATTTTTGCTTTGCACTTAGAAAACAGCCTATGGACTATTTGAATTCATACATTGCAACTATACTATGAGTTCATACTATTTGAATTCATACATTGCTTTAGTTTTTGTGATATGCTAAATAAATTCAGTTGTTTTGCAGTCAAATAACTATAGGAAACTTTGCTTTTTACAAACCAAATAACAACACATATTGATAATGCCACCTTTAACTCCAAAATTCAAGGAGATAGGATCCCAAAATGTTTCTAATATATTTCAACTCTATGGGTTTTCTCATGAATGATAGAAAATAATACATTATATATTGTTATGTCATGGGGGTAGTTATGTTAATGTACATAATGACTGGATTTGGCACCATTCAAAGTTTGTGTGTGTTAAGTTATAAAGATAGGTTTTTGTTAACACATACCCTCTGTGTTAGAGAAAATTTACTTGGCTCAAGCTGAGTATTGAATAAGAGACTTTTCTCAGAATCGAAATCTGGCTCTTTGCACTATTTTCTAATCATACTAATTAATTGGCAGGGTAAAGCATAAGTTGACTATTTCATCTAATTTGAATTATCAAACAAGTATAATTCTCAGCTTAACTCAAAGAACCAACAAATAAAAAGTGGCTGCACCGAGTTAATTATAGTTTCAATCAATGTAATCCATCAAAAAAGTTAAATAGTTAAAAGTATTTGTGTTTTTTCACTCACACACACACACACACACACACACACACACACATATCAGTGAGAAAGATATTGCTGTCTTTCTGTAATTGTATGGAAGTAGTAGATTTGAAGATAATATTCTGGCATAAATCTATGGTTTGTTCTACTGTTGTAAAAATTAAAATTGGCAGAGAGAGAAATTTCTCTTCTCTAATCCTGCCAAGCCTGTTTGAACAGTTAAGGTGATGTGAAAGTATAGTCAGGAGATGAAGTCAAGACCTAAACTAGATACTCTGTTGAGCTTGGGACACATAGTTTACCAACTTAAACTTATTGTCCCTCTTTGTGCCTAGAGAAGAAGATTGGTGACATAGTAAGAAATAATATACTGGAGAGAGGAGGGAGGGGTGATTGTCAAGAAAATCATACTTGTATTGCTTTACAAAGCAAGGAGCAGTGTTTTCAGGTCAAGAATACCACATCCTTGAGGGATCTCTATAAGAGAGGGGCACAAATACTTGATGTATTGTGATTACTCTGATGGCATTTTGATTTGATTGCATTTGTGTTATGATTTCTGAACATCAGTATTCTCTATTTTATTTTTAAGTAATTGTATGGTTTTCTAAATGACTAAATTTAAATTTTATGTGGCAAAAAGTTGTAACTTCTAATTTGTAGGTAGAAATAACATCAAAAATAAGAGAATGAACATAGACTTTATAGTCAGAAAACCCAGGTTGGAATTCTAGCTCTGTCATATTTAAGCTGGATAAATTTGATGAATGTATCTACAATTTCTGAGTTTCAGCATATGTGTCAACATGAATGATAATATCCCGGCACTTTGGGTTGCTGTAATGATAAAATGAAATCTCTTTTGTAAAACACCAGTAAGACATCTGGCAAATAAAGACCTTCAATATCAATTAAATCTTCTTTTGTGCTATAGCTGTATTAACAGTGCTGGGAGCAAGGAGACCTCTCTTCTGTAATAGGTTTCATTGCTCACAAGCTGCACGACTTTGATAGTTCTTACAAATGTTCTGAGCTTAAGTTTTCTTAAATGTAGAATGGGAAGAAGTATGATGTGTCTGTTCAAATGAAAGACATGTCTTAGAGAAATTTTGTGGGTCAAATGAGAAAATAATTTGCAAAAAACTTTGAAAATTATAGAGTACTAAAAGAAATATTAGCTACTTCATTTACAAGAAAGTGTGCATCCAGTAACTATTATTATATACATTGTATTTTATCTTAAAAGCAGGATAGATAGACATTCAAGAAAAAAGAGTTCCTAATATATCACCCACATTTCTTTGCCACATTTCACTGCATATATAAATGGTCATTTTCTAAGTCCATGTACAAATAGGATTCTGTAAAAGGACTTTTCTCTGACTATTGACATTTGTTTGGCAAATAAAATAGTGTCCCTTATTTTCCCAAGAAACAACTGAGATCAGCTTGAATCTTCTTTTAGAATATATCAATAAATACACACAATGGCACAAAGAAGATTGGGAGTTTTATTTTGAATGAAAATAAATGGAAAATTTAAGGTTAAAAGAAAATGAGCCTATTTACCAGAATCAAACAATAATTAATGTATATTAAAGGTATTTTTAAGAAGATAATTCTTATCTTGAAGAAATGCCTCTTTAAAGAATAGATTTTCTTGCGTGGCAGATATTCCTTTTATTTTTTGATAATTGCATGAGATTTAGAAAAGAAATAAGAATTGTCTCTGTTATTGTCATTCATACTCTTTCCGAACAATAGGACTTAATTAACCCAGAAGAAAGTAGATGCCAAATCTCTGACCATTGCCCTAGATTCTTGTCAAAGTTAAATTATATCTTAAAGATTGAGAAATTTCTGAATGTTTTTCATAATTCTTTAGCTTTTTGAAATTGGAGTAACTCATGACATCTCTTTATGTAATTGTGTCGCTTGACTGCATACATAAGCTTTGTGCTGGTAAGTGGAGAGTCTGTTATACTGCTTAGAAACACTTGGGGTTGGTGTCTGGGCTCTAGCATGGGGCCGCTTGACTCCCTGTGATCTGAATTGGAACACACTGTTTTATTCCACAGCCATCTAGACAGAAAGTGGGGAAGAACAATTTACTAGTTGAAGCAACAAAGCTATTGAGGTAGACAGAAAGTAATTAGTTTTTAATGATCTTTTGGAAGTCACATGAATAGATTGATTTCTGTTTTGATCTTGTGTGAATTACTGGCTGCTTTTGAGTTTTCAATTCCACTTCAGCATGCATTGTTCCTCCTTTTCACGGTCTGGCGCTCCTGAAGTTTAGGTTTTAGTCAGCCCATTGTTCCATTTTGTAAAGCTTGGCTCAGTGTTTTAGTGTTCTTCAGCTTAAAACATTGTTGTGGTGTTTTCCTTTTATTTCTATAGCTGTTTCCTCTTGGGAATTTGATGAGGTTATTATCACTTACACCGGGCTAGCATCCAAATTGGAGGTTCTTCCTTGGAACTTGAAATTGGAAGATATTGGAGTGCATTCATTACTCACTAACACAGTGACACGGGCTCCACACACCTTGTGAAGAGTGATTTCAGGCCTGTGCTGGGGCTAGCCCAGACTTTTTCTTGCCTCTTTTTAGGATTATTTGAATTACTCAGAAGCAAATAATGAGGCTGCAGGAGGCAGTTTGTATGGTTGGAGCTGCTGTTATGACTGAAAAGCTTTTGCCCAAAATAAATAGTAATTTGCTTCTCCCCAAAGCTTTGCACACAAATTAATGACAACATTCCCCATTTTTGTGCATTGTTGCCAACTCCCATTTTTTTCTTGTTAGTCAGATGGCTACGTTCGTCCACTTTTCTTTCCTCGTGTCTATTGATTTTCAGACACTGGCTTACATTGTTTTCCATTCTTTTTTGTGTCTTTGTTTTTGATCAATCAAACTATACATGTATATTTTAAAACATATTTTTAAAATTATTTTTTAATAAGATGTAGAGGGTTTTAAAAAACCAAATTCCTACCAACTAGAGACTTTCGACGTTTTAAAATAGACCTCTTGATACTTCTACATAATTACATTCTTTGATATAGGATCATGTGGTTATGCTTTAAAATAAATTTTCACTTGAAGTGATTATCTTTCCATGCCAATAAGTATATATTGCCATCCTAATTTTTAAAGACTGCCATTAAAAGTTTTATATCTTTATGGTTGTAGATGTTAGGGTAACTATAACAAGGAAATTGGTGTGATCTGAAAGTAATCAAAGAAGATCAAATAAATACCATTTACTATTAGTAAGTCCTTCTAGAAAGAAGAAATGAGAAGAAACTTTTTTTTTGTTTTTAAATTAAATCATAGCTATGTACATTAATACAACCATGGGGTACAATGTGCTGGTTTTAGGAGTTGGAACATATTCTTCTTAGTAAAGTATCTCAAGAAACTGGTTTTAAACAGTCAAAAGAAATCACTTCCTTGCGGGAATCAACAGATTTTAGAACACTAACCAAACACTACACTCACACTCAGTGTAAATTAGCATTTTGGGACTGTGATTGATTAGCGCTGGGATGCTGAATCCCTTTGGTCTATCCTTCAACTACCTCTTACTTCCCTGGACAGAAGAGGGAAGTGAAATGGGGAGGGTACAGGAACATAGTAGCAGATAAAGTGTAAAAGCCAAAGTGGGGAAGAGGAACAGGAGAAGAATGCTGTGCCAGCAGTTGCAGAAAGGAAGAGGGGGCCTTGGGATATTTACAGCCAACATTCCATTTAGCACCAGACACCCAGAGGGGAAAACACAATTTATCTCTTGTCAAGGACCTGGCTTCAAGGATTCTCTTGCTGCCAGGCATTTTGTTTCCAGAAGGGACTATGTGGAATGTAAGGAGAAAGTAGGAGAGGGGGCGAAGTCAGTAATTGCTTTCAGCACTGGCACCCTAGCCATTTTGAGCAGCTATTTCAGGGTTGTATTACAGCCTTCTCCCTTTACCTTCTGTGTTTGTTTACTACTCTTTCTGGGTTTCAATTTTGTGTTTTGTATAACTGGACATCTCTAGCTCTCTATCTTGTCCTTTTAGCTAAGCATAGTCCTTTTAAAAATTTTGTCTAACTATGCTTTATATTATTATGTTTTCCTCAACTCTTCACTTTCAGAAGATTGAAATCTTTTGATATTTCAACAATGAATTTTCAGTAGGACTGAAGGTTAAGATTAATCTACCAACTTCGTGGTCTTCTAATTTCATTGGCAGATATCCCACGTTATTATTTTATTTTATAAAGACATATAGAGTTGGTCCATTCACAGATCCTGGAGAACCCAGCCTTCGTGTAAAGGATAAGCACCAGTAACTGAGTTTGCATATAAATGATATAAGTGTGCATCTGCCCAGGGACCTTGAGGATAATTTGGAATTTGGGCAATTTTCCAAAATAAGGAAGGACTGGATCAATTGCCTCTTGTTCTTAAGAATTCAACCCTATTCAGAATCTAGTATTTTGGAAAATATCTTACCTTTCTTAGCAGAAGTTGCCTAGCTCTAATAAAGACACTATGTATCCTCATCACAAGGCATATTCTATGGAAAACACAGATCTTTTTGCTCCAGAGGGAAAAAGAAACAACAGGTTTAGACAATGGATGCAAATTTCAGCTCTGTCTTCTTCTATCAAAATGATTTTCTAACTGTAATTTGGTTTTCTCCTGTGTTTAATGAAGATATAATAATACTTACCTCACTGGGTTGTCATGATGGTTAAATGACATTTTATATGTGGTTGGTATGTTCTTCATTAGTAGTAATTGTTGCTATTATTAAATTATTCATATTATTTACCTTAATAATAACTATTAAACATACATCGAGTTGCTTATATTCTATTGGAGGTTAAGATGATCAAACATTAGTACCTAGAGGATATATAAGTGGTACTAAACATATTTAATTTAATTTATTTATTTATTTGAGACAGAGTCTCACTTTGTCACCTTGGTAAAGTGCTTTGGTGTCATAGCTCACAGCAACCTCAAACTCCTGGGCTTAAGAGATTCCCTTGCCTCAGCCTCCTGAGTGGCTGAGACTACAGGCACCCACCACAATGCTCGGCTATTTTTTAGAGAGGAGGTTTTTGCTCTGGCTCACGGTGGTCTCCAACTTGTGAGCTTAGTCAATCCACCTGCCTTCACCTCCCAAGTGCTGGGATTACAGGCTTGAGCCACTGCACCCAGCCTATTTATTTTTTAATGTTTGGGAGTCATTGAGGGTACAAAGAATTAGGTTATACTGATTAGATTTGTTAGATAAAGTCCCTCTTATAATTGTGTCCCATCCAAGAGGTGTGCCATATACTGTGACAGCCCCATCCACCCCTCTTTCTTTCTCCCCACATGCTCATTCCCTTACCCAACCCCTTGTATTAGCTCATCTACTATTTTCTGTACATTGGATTCTTCTTCTTCTTCTTCTTTTTTTTAGACAGTCTCACTTTGTCCCCTTTGGTAGAGTGCTATGACATCACAGCTCACAGCAACCTCACATTCTTGGGCTCAAGTGATTCTCTTGCCTTAGCCTCCTGAGAGAAGCTGGGAGCTGCAGCTCTCCATAGCATCTGGCTATTTTTAGAGATGAGGTCTTGCTCTGGCTCAGGCTGGTCTGAAACTCCCGAGCTCATTCACCTGCCTCAGCCTCCCAGAGTGCTAGGATTACAGGAGTGAGCCACTGCACCTGGCCTTAGTACTTAGTACAAAGTGAGACTCTCAGAAGAATGTGTTTCACTGGCTTAATACAAAAGATGTAAAGTCTACATTTTTTTTTAATAGAGTGAACGGTATTCTATGGTACACATACATATACCATAGCTTGTTAATCCATTCCTGGTTTGGTGGGCAATTAGGCCGTTTCCACATTTTGGAAATTGTAAATTGAGCTGTGATAAATAGTCTAGTGCAAATATCTGTATGACAAAAGGATTTTTTTTCTTCTGGGTAGATGCCCAGTAATGGGATTGCAATATCAAACGGGAGGTCTAGTTTGAGTTCTTTGAGGATTCACCATACTTCCTTCCAAAAAGGTTGTATTAGTTTACAGTCCCATAAGCAATGTAAAAGTGTTTCCTTCTCTCCACATTCACGCCAGCATCTGTAGCTTTGAGACTTTGTGATGTGGGCCATTCTCACTGGTGTTAGGTGATATCTCAGTGTGGTTTGGTTTGCATTTCTCTGATGATTAAAGACAATGTGAATTTTTTCATATGTTTGTTAGACATTCATCTGTCTTCTTTAGAGAAGGTTCTATTGATCTTTCTTTCCCAGTGATAATATGGGATTGTTGGGTCTTTTTTGTTGATTAATTTGAATTCTCTGTAGAGCCTAGTTATCAATCTTTTGTCTGCTATATAATATGCAAATATCTTTTTCCATTCTGAAGGTTGTCTGTTTGCTTTGGTTGTTGTTTCCTTAGCTGTACAGAAGCTTTTTAGTTTAATTAAGTCACAGTTGTTTATTTTTGTTGTTGTTGCAATTGCCATGGAAGTCTTCCAGCATGCTATCTTCCAGTGTTTTCCCCACACTTTCTTTGAAAATTTTTATCATTTCATACCTTAGATTTAAATCCTTTATCCATCTTTAATCAATTTTTGTAAATGGAGAGACGTAAGGGTCTAGTTTCAGTCTTTTACATGTGGTTATCCAGTTGTCCCAACACCATTTATTGAGTAGGGATTCTTTTCCTCAGCGTATGTTCTTGTTTGGTTTATCAAAGA
The DNA here is from genome assembly GCA_963574655.1 of Perodicticus potto. Lineage (NCBI taxonomy): Eukaryota > Metazoa > Chordata > Mammalia > Primates > Lorisidae > Perodicticus > Perodicticus potto. The sequence continues at coordinate 8,051 of CAUYRH010076029.1, read as the reverse complement.
TCAGGTTGTAAGATGTTAGATTCATCTCATGGTTTTCTATTTGGTTCCAAATGTCAATGTCTTTATTTTTGTGCCAATACCATGTTGTTTTGATCTCTATGGCCTTGTCGTATAACTGTAAGTCTGGTAGGGTGATACCCCTGAATTTGTTTTATTGCCTTGGCTATATGGAATTTCTTTTGATTCCATACAAAGCAAAGAATTATTTTTTCCAAATCTTGAAAGTATGATGATAATATTTTAATGGGGATTGTATTGAATCTGTAGATTGCTTTGTGTAGTATAGACATTTTCACAATGTTTATTCTTCCTAGGCATGAGCATGGTATGTTCTTCCATTTGTTAATATCTTCTATTTATTTTCTTAGGGTTTCATAATTTTCTTTGTAAAGGTCCTTCACCTCTTTTGTTATGTATATTCATATATTCCTTGGTATTTGATTTTTTTTCAAGCTACTACAAAGGGAATTGTGTCCTTAATTAGCTTCTGATCTTGCCTATTATTGTCATATACCATGGCTACTGATTTGTGGACACTGACTTTGTATCCTGAGACATTAATGTATTGTTTGATCATTTCCAGGAGTCTTGTTGTTGAGTCTTTGGGTTCTCTAAGTATAAGATCATATTGTTGGCAAAGAGCAAGAGTTTGACCTCCTCTGCCCCCATGTGGATGCCCTTTATTTCCTTCTCTTGGCTGATTGCATTGGCTAGAACAGCAGTTCCCAACCTGTGGGTCATGACCCATAGGAACTGTATTAAAGGGTCATGGCATTAGGAAGGTTGAGAACCACTAGGCTGGAACTTCTAGCACTATGTTGAATAGTAGTGTTGAGAGAAGACAATCTTATCTGGTTCCAATTCTACACGGAAAAGCTTTTAGTTTTACTCCATTAAGCATAATATTAGCTGTGGGTTTGTCATGTATAGCTTCAACCAGATTCAGAAATGTGCCACCTATGCCTAAATTCTTAAGTGTTCTAATTAGAAAAGGATGCTGAATTTTATCAAATGCCTTTTCTGCATCTATTGAGAGGATCATATGGTCTTTGTTTTTGCTTCTGCTGATATAATGAATTACATGTATGGACAACCAGCCTTGCATCCCTAGGATGAAACCTTCTTGATCGAGATGAATGATTTTTTTTAGTGTGTAGCTGTAATCTATTGGCTAGAATTTTATTGAAAATTTTTGCGTCTGTATTCATTAGTGAGATTGGTCTGAAGTTCTTCTTTTTAGTTGGGTATTTTCCTGGTTTTGGTAACAGGGTGATATTTGCTTCATAGAACATGTTGGGGAAGATTCCTTCCTTCTTAATTTTTGGAAATAATTTCTGCAGTATAGTTATAAGCTCTTTCTCAAAGGTTTGATAGAATTCTAGTGGGAAGCTGTCTGAACCAGGGCATTCTTTTGTTGGTAGTTATTTTTTTCCTTTGATCTCAATTCTTGAAATTGGTCTGTTCAAGAGATCTATTTCTTCTTGATTAAGTCTAGGGAGAGGGTGTGATTCCAGATATAGATCCACTTCCTCCACATTGTCAAATTTCTGGGCATAGAGTTTTTTGTAGTACTCAGAGGTGACCTCTTGTATCTCTGTAGCAACTGTTATTATTTCTCCTTTATTGTTTTTGATTGAGATTATTTTCTTTACTAATCTGGCCAAAGGTTTATAGATTTTATTTATTTTTTTTCAAAAAACCCAACTTTTTGTTTCATTAATTTTCTGAATGATTCTTTTGTTTTCAATTTCATTGATCTCTGATTTAATTTTTGTTTTTTTGTTATTTCTTTTCTTCTGCTATGTTTGGGATTAGATTGTTTTTCTTTTTCCAATTCCCTATGATAATTCATGAGTTTGTAGTTGCTCTCTCTGTATTTCAAATGTAAGCATCTAATGCAATAAATTTCCCTCTTAAGACTGCTTTTGCTGTATCTCACAGGTTTTTCGTAACTTGTGTCCTCATTGTTGATACATTTGAGGAATTTAATGATTTCCTTTTTTAATCTCTTCCTGAACCCAAGTATCAATCAATATAAGGTTGTTGAATTTCCAAGTCTTTGTGTGGGGATGAAAGTTTTTGTTGCAGTTGAGTTCTACCTTCATTACTTTGTGGTCTGAGAAAATACAAGGTATAATTTCTATTCTTTTAATTCTAATGATTTGTATCCTAGGATGTTGTCAGTTTTAGAGTGCATACCATGGACTGACAAGAAAAATGTATGTTTTTAGCTTTAGGATGGTGTTTTTTGTGTATGCCTATTAATCCCATTTGTTCTAGGGTCACATTTAAGTCCTTTGTATCTTGATTTAGGTTCTGTTTAGAAAATCTGCCCAGTTCTATCAGAGGGATGTTAAAGTCCTTGGCTATTATGGTGTTTTGGGATATCATATTGCTCAGACCTGTCAAGGTCTGTTTCATAAATCTGGGAGCATTTAAGTTCAGGGCATTAATATTTAAAATTGAAATGTCTTCTTGTTGTATTGTTTCTTTGACCTATATTAAGTGTCCATCTTTGTCTTTCTTAACTTTAGTTGCTTTGAATCCACTTGTATCTGAAAATAAGATTGCAATCCCTCTTTTCTTCTGATTTCTATTTGCTTGAAATACTGTTTTCTGTCCCTTAACCCTAGGATTGGATTTGTCCTTCAAAGCTAGGTGTGTCTCCTAGAGACAGCATATGGATAGCTTGTGCTTTTTTTATCTAATCAGCCAGCTTATGCCTCTTCAGTAGTGAATTTAGTCCATTGACATTTATTGAGAGAATTGCTAAGTGTGGTGGAGTTCTATTCTGTTGTCTAGTTTTATCCTTTGTGCTATAATGGAAGCTAAGTTTTTTTTTTTTTTTTTTGCTGCAGCCATCATTGTTGTTTGGCGGCTGGGGCTGGATTCGAACCCGCCAGCTCAGGTGTACGTGGCTGGCACCTTAGCCCATTGAGCCACAGGCACCAGCCGGAAGCTAAGTTTTGACCTTTAGCTTCTTGGGTGTTTACTTTGGTGGTGGTCCATTGTGATGATCTGTGTTGAGAATAGGTCTGAATATTTCTTGTAGAGCTGATCTTGTTGTGGCAAATTACCTCAGTGCTTGGGTACCTGCAAAAGATTTGATTTCTGCATCAATTTTATAGCTTAGTTCAATAGAAGACAGAATTATGGGCTGAGAATTTTTTGTTTTCTTAAGACTTTTAAAGGTGGATGACTATGCTTTTCTGGTTTGGAAGGTTTTGGTTGAAAAGTTTGCTGTCATCCTAATGGGTCTGCTTCTGTAGGTCAGTTGGTGCTTCCTCCTGGATGCTTGCGGAATTTTGTTTTAATCTTGACTATGGACAGGTTCATTACAATGTATCTTGGAGAAGCTCTGAGTTGAGATCACCTAGGTTTGATATCCATCTGAAAGGAGTGTGTCAAGTCAAGTTCTTTAGTAAAACTTGGAAAGTTTTTGTTTATGGTAGTCTCCAGTAGGGCTGCCATTTCTTTGGGATAATCTTGTTCCCCTTCAGGAATCCCTATTATTTATTTGTTTGAATGCTTCATGGAGTCTTGTATTTCTCTGAGTACCTGTTGCTTTTTCTCTCTTATTTTCTTCCTCATCACCTACCTGGGTTAACTCAAAAACTTTATCCTCTAACTCTGAGGTTCTTTCTTCTCCATGGTCTAATCTATTTTTGACACTTTCTACTGTATAACTTTCCATTCCTTGATTGTCTTCTTCATTTCCTTAAGGTCCACCATTTTACATATCTCTCATCTGAATTTTGGTTCCGTCTTTCCATTTTCTCATCCATTCTTTTTATTGTCTTTATCATCCATATTTTAAATTTCCTTTCCTTCAAGTCCATTAATTCTTTATAGGTGAAGTCTTCTGCAATAGCTGCCTCATGATCCCTTGGGAGAGTTGCTCTGTTATGGTGTTTCATGTTGCCCAAATTTTTCCATTGGTTTCTCCTCATATGTTCTTTATTCTTGTTCACCTTCTGGTCTTTCTTTTTCTTTCTCACTGCTCCATTGTTTCAAACATAAATCCTTGCTCTTCATGACAGTATGTTGCAATATGTTGCTGGGACACCCAGTGGTACTGTGGTTTTTTAGGAGACAGAGAGCACGGCTCTATGGTCCTTATTCCAAACTTAGTTGCTTTCAGTGATCACACAATTGTTTCCTCAGCATTCGGACCCTGCTGTTTGGGACCTTAAAGCTCACAAGAATCTCTCAGGGGCAGGTCTCACAGTGCCTTCTGACTTCAGTTCCCATGCGGTGCAGGAGTCCCTCAGCCTGTTCCAAGAGTAGAGTTCTGATCCTACTAGGTGGAATTAAGATGGCCATGCTCTAGGCCCCTGCTAAGTAAGACCTTCTGATGACCTTCCCATAATGGCAGCCCCTGGCCACCAATACTTTCCCAGTATGGCTAACTCACCAGCCACCAAAACTATGGTGAAACCACTCCAGCCAGCATTCAAATCTGGCTGCTATATACTGTTCGAATCCACCCACTCTTCCAAGCTTTCCTCTCAATGCACAACCTCCCCCATCAACTGAAAACTCCAAAAAGGCTTCCTCCTGTCCCAGACCAGGAAGGGGGAGTCAGCTCATACTAGTTGGTCACAATCACTTGCCTAATTCATCAGATATCCACCGCTCCAGATCATATACTTTATCCAGCTCACCACCTCCTTGTGCTCCCTGAGCTATGACTGTGTGTAAGGTTCTCATGACAGGTATGGCTCAGTTTTCTCTTTCTCTCCAGTTGTTCTAGGAGAGCTCAGCTGAATGATCCTTCTGGTCTGCCATCTTGCTCTGCCTTCTGATTCAAAAACTGATCACCATATTTTTAATTATAGGCACCTAGATAAAGAAAGACTCTATGGGACATAAGAAGACCTTTCTGAAGAGAGAGGTATGGATTGAACTAGGCCTAGAAGAGTCAATGAAATTTAGAATAAATGACATTCAATTTAAGGTTCATGAGAGAAAATGTCAGGAAACAAAAAGGGTGAGAGAGGATATAAAAAGAAAGTATAGGATTTCAGAGATTTTTGGAATATTTATTCTGTCTCTCCTTTTTTACCTTTTATTAAATCTTATTTAGTTTTTCTTAGCTGTTACCCATGCCAAAATAATAAACATCACAATATCATATCACATTAAATTTTTAAGAATTTTGGTTTACTAAACAGCTTACTATTTAGTTGTTGCTTTGAAAGGATACCCTTCTGGAATTAATTCTGGGGAGCTATGTGTTCAAGTGTGCTTATAGTTTAGACAATTGAAAGAATTTATAGTCCTAGGGACAATATGAAGGAGAGCTGAGGACAAGAGGTCACTAACTGGCAGGAATAGACTTTCCAGCAGCTCTGTGCTTTAATAACTTAAGTTGACCACTCAGGAGCAATGCCCAACAGCACTAGATTGTGCTGGGTAATGGAATGCAGCTATTCCTTAGCAATTTGATATTGTCCCTAGGGCTATAAATCCCAGTAGTGACTTCTCCTAACTTCTGAAATAATAAAAAGGGCTACCTGTGTGAATATGATTCAATTTTGTAGGTTTTACTTGGATGATGCTTATGATGTAGAAAAATCCAGCCCTCAATTCCCATGTCCTATGGTTTTGATATTCCCCAGAACAACTCATGTTGAAATTTAATCACAAATATGGTAGCACTGGGAGGTGGGGTCTTTTAGAGGCCAGTGGATCAGAGCCTTCATGAATAGATTAATCATGGTGGGGAGGCTATATAAGAAGAGGAAGAGAGACCTGAACTAGCATCTTAGCATGCTCAGCCCCCTCATCATGTAATACTCTGCACTGTCTCAGGAGTCCTCTGAGAGTTTCTACTAGCCAGAAGGCCCTCGCTAGATGTGCCCCCTCAACTTTGGACTTCAAGGGTCCAAAACTATGATAAATAAACTATAAATCAGGGATTCTGTTATAAGCAACAGAAAATGGACTAAGACACCAAGCAAGAATAAATTGTTTCCTCTTCAGGTATTTTATTCGTATTACATTTATGTAACCCATATATAACAGTATGTTAATTACTATATCGATGAGTGTGGGCACCATCTTACTCCTTGCTGGTTTTATGGTACCCAGCATAGAATCTAGTTAATAGCAGCTGCTCAAATAACAATCGATAATATGAAGTCTAAGTGGCATCCTATGATTTCTAAAGCCTGGGCAACAAGCTTGAAGGCATGGATCTGCTGCGTGTAATACACCTCCTCCCTGACATCCCAAATTAGCAGAACTAGATACCCTGGCTTTGCTTAAAAATATTATTGTCTCAGTGGTCATTAAGGGAATATTGCACATTTTCTCCCATTCTGCGGGTTATGTATTTGCTTTTTGGATGTATCCTTGGCTGTGCAGAAGCTTTTTAATTTGATCAGTTCTCATTTATTTATTTTTGTTGTTGTGATTGCTTTTGGGGTCTTCTTCATGAATTCTTTGCCTAGGCTTATATCTATAGGAGGTTTCCAACATTTTCTTCTAGAATTCTTATAGTTTCCTGCTTTAGATCTAAATCTTTTACCCATTTGACTTAATTTTCTTAAGTGGTGGGAGGTGTGAATCCTGTTTCAATCTTTTACATGTGGCTGTATACAGTTATCCCAACACCAGTTATTGACCAAGAATTCTTTTCCCCAGTGTATGTTTTTATCTGTTTTTTCAAAAAGAAGATGAGAATATGAGGATAATTTTATCTCTGGGTTCTCTGTTCTGATCCATAGGTCTATGTCTCTGTTTTTGTGCCAGTACCATGTTGTTTAGTTAATATAGCCTTGAAGTATAGCTTGAATTCTGGTAAAGTGATGCCTCCTGCTTTATTCTTATTATGTAAGGTTGCATTCATTGACTATTCAGGATTGTTTCTGGTTCCATACAAAGTGTAGAGCTATTTTTTCTAGATCTGCAAAAGAACAAATGGTGTTGGTATTTTAATGGGAATTGTGTTGAATCTATAAATCACTTTGGACAGTATAGCCATTTTAACAGTGTTGATTCTCCTGATGTATAAGGATGGTACATTTTTCCATCTGTTTATGTTCTCTGTGATGTCTTTCCTCAGAATTTCATAACTCTCCCTCTAGAGGTCTTTCACCTCCTTTGTTAAGTATATTTGTAGGTATTTTATTTTCTTTCTTGCTACTGTGAAAGTTAGTATAAAAGACACCTGCATTCAAATGTTTATAGCTGTGCACTTCACAATCACAAAAAAGTGGAAACAACCAAGAGCCCAGCAAAACATGAATAGATTAAAAAAATGTGGTGTATGCATATTATGGAGTACTACCCAGACATAAAAATGGCAGTATCTTTTGTGACAACCTGGAGGGAACTGGAAACCTTTTTCTAAGTGAAACATCACAAGCATGAAGAACCAAACACATGAACTCAATACCAAGTTGGAACTAAGTGATCAACACTTAAGTGCAAGTAGTGAAGTAAATCAAGCTAGGGGAGGGGAGGGAGAGATGGGTAAATTAACAACTACTGGGTATAGTGCACACTATCTGGGTCAAGGACACACTTACAGCTTTGACTCATTCTTTACAAAAAACAAATGTACCCCCTAATTTTTCTGAAAATTTTTTAAAAAAGGTATACTGCTTGTTGCTATCCCTGATTTCTTTCTCCTTTTCTGACCAACAAATGATTGGATTGCTCAGCATCCTCATTTGGTCACCAGCAACCTTAGAGGAAGGGAAGTTTTATTTCTCTTTTTTTTCCTTTTATTTGTGTATTTATTTATTTATTTTTATTAATTCATAGCTGCGTACATTAGTGCAATCAAGGGGTAAAATGTGCTGGTTTCATATACAATCTGAAATGTTTTCATCAAACTGTTTAACATAGCCTTCATGACATTTTCTTAATTATTGTATGAAGGCATTTCTATTCTGCATTTAGTAAGTTTTGTCTTTACCCTTCTAAGATGCACTATAGGTGTGGCCCCACCAATTACCCTCCCTCCACTTCAACCTCCCCCCCTTCCTTTGCCCATTTCCCCATATTCTTGTGCTATAGTTGTGCTATAGTTGGGTTATAGC
>CAUYRH010076026.1:0-23143 GCA_963574655.1 Perodicticus potto | reverse complement strand
ATTAAAATCTCCGACTACTATGGACCTGGAGGAAATCAAGTTGCTCATGTCCCTTAGAGTTTCTCTTATGAATTGAGGCACATTCTGGTTGGGTGCATAAATATTAATAATTGAAAACTCATCATATTGAGTATTACCTTTAACAGATATGAAGTGTCCATTCTTATCCTTCCTTACTTTGGTTGTTTTAAAGCCTATTGTATCTGCAAATAAGATTGCAAAACCTGCTTTTTTCTGCTTTCCGTTTGCCTAGTATATAGATGACCATCCATCCCATCACCTTGAGTATAAATTTATCTTTAAGGTAAGATGAGATTCTTGTATTCAGCATATATCTGGCCTGAGTTTTTGTATCCAGTCAGCCAACCTGTGCCTCTTTGGAGGACAATCGAATCCCTTCATATTAATTGAGAATATTGATAAGCCTGGTAGAATTTTGGGTATCAAGTTTTTCAAAGTCCAGTGGACATTTTTTAATCCTTTCACCACTGTAGAAGTTGGAATTTGATCAAAAGTTTATGAGTGAGTTTGCTTTTGTGGTGGAGGATTGGGCTGATCATTATGGAGGATAGGTCTGAGAATATCCTGGAGAACTGGTTTAGTTATGGCAAATTTCTTCCAACATGTGAATGTCATTAAAGTATTTAATTTCTCCATCATAAATGAAGCTCAGTTTAGCTGGATACAGGGTCCTGGGTTGAAAGTTTCTTTATTCTAGTAGATTAAAATTTGATGACCACCCTCTTCTAGCTTGAAAGTTTTCAGCAGAGAGATGTGCAGTCATTATAATATTCTTCCCCTGTAAGTTATGGTTTTCTTATGTCTTATGTCTGGCTGCTTTCAGAATTTTCTCCTTCAAATTAACTTTAGTGAAGTTAATTATGATGTGCCTGGGGGATGTCTTATTTGGGTTGAATCTTGCTGGGGTTCTGAAACTGTCTGCTATCTGAATTTCAGAATCTCTTGGCATGTCTGGAAAGTTCTCTTTCATAATCTCCTGAAGAAGAGACCCTGTGTCTTGCACAGCCACTTCGTCGCCTTCAGGGATCCCTATAAGGCGAATATTGGTTTTCTTGGAATTATCCCAGAGCTCTCTGAGTGAATGATCCACTTTTGCTCTCCATTTCCCTTCCTCTTTGAGAGTTTGGGAGCATTTGAAAGTTTTGTCTTCAATGTCAGAAGGCTTTTCTCTGTCTGCTCCATTCTGTTACTGAGGGATTCTACTGTATTTCTCAGATTGTTGAGGGCTGCAAATTCTTGTCTCAATGTGTCAAACTCTTTGGTGATTTTGTCTTTGAATTTGTGGAATTCTTGAGACAACTTTTGAAATGATCCTTGAATTTCTAATTCCAACATTACCTCTATTCTATTGATCTTATTTACAAACCAAATTCTGAATTCGGTTTCTGACATCTCAGCCATCTGTTTATGAATGGGATCTTCAGTTGTGTCTGCCAAATTGTTCCTTGGGGGGGTTGATCTACTCTGGTTATTCATGTTACCGGAGTTTTTCTACTGATTCCACCCCATGATTATTTTATACCTTTTGGCTAGATAAGCAGATAAGAAGAAGTTGGTTGGGGGCTCAAGGAGTAGTGATTAGCCAGCCCTTTGCCCAAAAGCTGGGAATGGTGTCTGTACTTTTTCCCCTAGAGCTTTGCCAAGGACTTGTATAGTGCTACAGCCTGAGAAACTGGGGACCTGCTTGATGTGGTGGGGCTAAGTGGCTCTGTTTTGTTTTCAGATGGTCTCCATCCTACCCCAGTGAATCACTTACTCTGGGTTGAAGTCTCAGCTATGGAGAAATACCAGCAATTAAATCACCCTGCCCCCCCACAGGCAACAATTGGAAAAGGAAAATCAAACCTTTCCACTACCACACACCCAGGGTACCACTTCAGATAGTCCTTGGGTGATTGGCCCAGTTCAAGAGGTCCAAATCAATTGTCTCAGTCAGCACCGGTCTCAGGAAGGAGAGTTCAAAAGGTCTCCCTAGCAACTAGATAACATGGGTCTGCTGGCAGCTCAAGTATGACTCCCTCCGGTGCTCTGTGAGGTCAGAAGGACACACCCGGCAAATAAATTAGTCTGGGAAGTTTGATGCTTCCTTCCCCACTTTGCCCCTCTGTCATACCCAGTCTCTGTTAATCCTGCAGGGCTGTGACCCAGTTCCTTCCAATGAGCAGATGATCCTGGTGTTTGTACTTGCCTGAGTCACTGGGAGATCGGCAGGCCACCGCTCTCTGCCACTATCTGGCAGGGGGAGGTGAGGCCTGACAACCTCAGGTGCTTAATGGGGGCTGGGGTGGTTCACTTAGTTCTAGCCTCACCCCTGATTGATGTTTCTGACAGAACAGAAGAACTTTACAGAATTTATTCCATTATGGCTATATTCCCCTGTGGATCAGATGCTGGTTGAGTTCACAGAAATTGCAACTCCACCCTGTCCTTGCCGCTGCCCGGTCTCTGCTACAGTGCACTGGGGTGGGTTAGGTTAGAGCTCACACTCAGCTGTCTGTTCCAGCATCTGCCTGCCCGCCTTTATCTCCGCTATGGTCCTGTGAGGGCAGGGTGCATCTGAGGCTCAGTAAAGCAGTCCTCTGAGTCAGCTCTGCCCTGGGAGTCTGCTGTCTCTGTGCATGAGTATACTAGTTCCCATGCTCTGCCCAGGCTGGCACCACCTCAAGCGTACCCTTTACACACAGGGCCTGTGTTTCCATCCCAGATCTGTTCTGCCAGTGGCTGCCACTGGAGATAATGCCCAGCTTCCTTTGGTTGCCCAGAGAGACAGAGAGTGTCCTTCCAAAATATTCCCAGGGGTGTGAGTCCTATTGTTCCCGCCACTGCCACTCCTGCTCTGTGCTGGGGGGCACCGCCTCCCTTTCCCATATGGTTCCTTCAGTCCATCATTTTCTCCTTACCCCTGTGCTGCAGAATCAGCACAGACCTGTCCAGCCCACACCTGTCCACAGCTCTTGAGTAAATGCCCAAGAATCTGGACTCCATTGGGAACAGGCTTCCAGACCTTGGGTTGAGAGTAGAGGGGAGTGCTGGGAGCTCAGAATTTCAGGTAGAGAATATATACAGTTTTATATAGTTTTATGCCTGGCAGGAGAGTTCCATGGCACCCTAGTAGGGGAAGGAGGTCTGGTTTTTAGAGAATCTCTCCCATGGGATAAAATGGGAGGATATTTGAACTCTGCTCACTTGTTTGCATGGAGTATACTGTGAGCCACCCTTCTCTTTTCTTGGTGCAGTGCCATCCCTCTTTCTCTATCTCTTTCTCTTTTTTCCCTCTCTCCATTTTTATCCTAAGAAGGTAAAATAAATTTTATGTTTTTACATCCTAGTCTTTGTCTGGATAAACTTTTCTCAAACCCGCATGCACTAGCTCTTCACCTAAACAATAAAAACATATGGCTTGTCAATATAGATTATGCAAGTTCACAAACTTGCCATAGATTTTGAAAAACTATAAAAACATTTTTACTTTATTTATAAGACAATTGGATATTTTACCAGTGAATGAACATTTGATGTTATTAAGAAATTACAGTTAAAATTTTAGGTGTGATAATCACATTGAGATTGTACTTTTAAAAGTCGTCCAGTAGAGATTGGTATTTAATATACACAGGGTGCCAAAAAATGAAATGTATATACACATTTTAAGAAAGGATAAAACACTATTAAATTTGTAATATTCAAGTTACATTTGAGTTCTATAATTACAAGAATGCTCAAAAGTATTTGTATTCATCTTTGATTTAATAGTATATATTGATTATTAAAATTTTTTATTTTATTTTTGGGGATTCATTGAGGGTACAAAAACCCAATTATTAAAATTTTAATAAAATTATTTCCTTCCTTAAAATGTGAATACATTTTTTGGCACTCTGTGTGTGTGTGTTTGTGTGTCTGTAAAATGACAAAGAAACTGGAATTTAATATAAAAAATAGTGAAAGAAGTGGGTAGAAATGATCCAATATTGGCAAAAAGTGATGAAATAAAGCTGCATGTGGACAATATTCTTCTATGCTATTTTGGATCAGTTAGAAATATTCCTTCACAAAAAAGTCAGAATAAAATTATAAAAATTTGGCATGTTCAAAGCAACAGAAAGATTTAGTAGATTATATAGGATTTTTAAAAACTACCAATCACCCATCAGTAAAACCATTACTAAGAAAGAAACACTAATGCTCAATAGCACTAATCATCAAAGAAATGTAAATGGAAACTGCAATGAGGCATCACCTCACACTTGTTAGAAGGGCTATTATCAAAAAGATGAAAGGTAAGTGTTGAAGAGGATGTGGAAAAAAAGAATTCTTGCACAATGTTGATGGAAATGTAAAATGTAATAAGTCATTATGGAAGACAGAATGGTGGTTCCTCAAAAAATTAAAAACAGAACTGACATGACACCCATCAATCTCACTACTGGATATATAGCCAAAGAAAATGGAACATCAGATAGATGCACTCCATATTCATTGAAACATTATTCACAATATCCAAGATATGGAATCTACCTCAATGTCCATTAGTAGATGAATAAAGAGAATGTGGAGTGTATGGAATGGAATACTATTCAGAAAAAAATTCTGTCATTTGTGACCACATGGATAAATCTGGAAGATATAATGATGAATGAAATAACCTAGGGACAGAAAGATAAATACTGCTTGATCTCATTTATATGTAGAAGCTAAAATATTTGAACTCATAGACAATGTGAGTAGATTTGGTGGTTACCAAGAGCTGGTGGGGTAGAAGGACATTATGTTAATTGAAATAAGTCAGGTACAACAAAATAAATACCACATTCTCACATATGTAGAAGCAAAAAAGTTGATCTCATAAAAGTAGAGAATAGAATAATGGTTATTAGAGGCTAGGAAGGGCATAGGGGAGAGGGTGATAGGAAGATGTTAATGAATACAAAAGTACAGCTAGTGGGGCAGTGCCTGTGGCTCAAAGGAGTAGGGCACCAGCCCCATACACCAGAGGTGGTGGGTTCAAACCCAGCCCTGGCCAAAAACTGCAAAAAAAAAAAAAAAAAGTACAGCTAGATAAGGTAAGTAAGTTCTAGCATTCTGCAACACTGTAGGGTAATTATTGTTAACACTAATTTATTGTATATTTTCAAATGGCCGTAAGAGAGTATTTTGGATGTTTTCAACACAAAGATATGGCAAATGTTTGAGGTGATGAATATACTAATATCCTGATTTGATCATCACATATTATATATACTACATATTTGTATCAATATATCACACTGTGTCCAATAAATATGGACAACTATTATGTGACAGTTAACAATAACAATGTAAAAATGAAAATAAACATAAACATTAAAAATTTAAAGTACCTGAATGCCATTGTAGCCCTGAATGGACCATCTCCAAACTTTCTAAGCATAAGATATAAATAAACTTCTATCATTAAAAAAAGAACTTAAAGAAACAATGTCTAATCAAATAGAAGATATAAAAAAATTATAAAAAGGAATCAAATCTTTGAAAATCCACAGAAAAACACAAAGTATGATAGCTAACGAATAGAGCTAATAAACTTCAGCAAAGTTTCAGCATACAAGAATAATGTTAATCAACTGTGTGTCTACATAGTAGCAATAAATATTCTTCAAGGGAAGTAAACAAAAAAATCTAATTTACAATAGCATCAAAAAATAAAATAAGAAAAAAATTAAGCATGGCTGTGCAATATTGTGCACTGAAAACTATAAAATATTGATGAAAGAAATTAAAAAGGTCCAGCTCCATCCAGGTAAACATAAAAGATATAAAGTCTCCATCTTTTTTAAGGCTTAACAGTATTACATGGTACACATATACCACAATTTATTAATGCATTCATGGGTTGATGGGCACGAGGTGAAAGCTATATTAACTAGTTTGATGTAACCATTCCAAATTGTATATAAAATAAGCACACTGTACCCCACAAATGCATTATTGTATACGTGATCTATGTGTGTATGACTTAATAAAAAAAAGAAATTTAAAAGATCTAAATAAATGGAAAGATATCCTCTGTAATAGACTGGAAGACTTAATATCATTAAAATGACAATAATCCATAATCTACAGATTCAGTGCAATTCCTATCAAAATCCCAATCTACTATTAATGGAAAATAATAGCAATTGTAAAATTTATGTAAAATTTTAAGAAACCACAAGTAGCCAAAATAATCAAGAAAACAAAAGAGCAAAGTTAAAGAACTCACACTTTCAGCTTGGCACCTATAGCTCAGCAGCTAGGGCAATGGCCACATACACTGGAGCTGGTGGGTTTGAATCCAGCTGTGGCCTACCAAACAACAATGACAACTACAACCAAAAAATTCAAAAAAACATAGCCAGGTGTTGTGGTGAGGGCCTGTAGTCCCAGCTACTTGGGAGGCTGAGGCAAGAGAATCGCTTAAGCCCAAGAGTTTGACATTGCTGTGAGCTGTGATGCCACGCACTCTACCGAGGGTGACATAGTGAAACTCTGTCTAAAAAATAAAATAAAGAACTCACACTTAAGCGGCACCTGTGGTTCAACGAGCAGGGTGCCAGCCCCATATAACGAATGTGGCAGGTTCAAACCCAGCCTCCACCAAACTGCAAAACAGAAAAATAGCCAGGTGTTGTGGTGGGCACCTGTAGTCTCAGCGATTTGGGAGGCTGAGGCAAGAGACTCGCCTAAACCCAGGAGTTGGAGGTTGCTGTGAGCTGTGTGATGCCACAGCACTCTACCAAGGGTGATAAAGTGAGACTCTGTCTTAACAAAAAAAAGAACTCACACTTTCTTATTCCAAAAATAACTACAAAGCTACATTTGTTTTGTGATCAAAATACTATGATATTGTCAAAAAATGAAAAATAAAAATAAATAAATAAAAATATAGACCCTTGGAATAGAATTGAGAGTCTAGAAATAAGTTCATGTATCTAAGGTCAATTGATTTTTTTTTTTTACAAGCATGCTAAGAACATTTTAGGAGGAAAGAACAGTTTCTTCAGCAAATGGTGCTGGAATAGCTGGATATTTATGTGTAAAAGAAAGAAGTTGGATCCTCATCTCACACTATACAAAAAAATTAATTCAAAATTAACCAAAGACCTAAGTATAAGAGCTAAAAGTAGGGGATCCTTATTCACTGTTGGTGAGAATATAAATTGGTACAGCCATTGTGGAAAACAATATAGAGGTTCCTCAAAAGCTTGAAAATAGAGCAACCATATAACCTGCTTATCACAACACGTATGCTACTCTGGTGTGGATATGGATAGTGGGAGAAGGGTATGGTTGGGAAAGAGAAGGGCTATATGGGAACTCTCTGTACTTTCTGCTGTATTTTGCTGTGAACCTAAAGTGACTATAAAATTTTAAGCTTTTTTTATATAAAATGAAAACAGAATGTAGTCATGTGATAGGTGAAAAATCATGGTAAGTCTCTCAGTATATATGAGAAGTCATCCAAAGAGATGTTTTAATAAGTTAATAAAACATAAATTTCAGTACAGTTTTGAAAAATGTAAACATGATTGTTAGTTAAGTAAAAGTAAGATAAATAAGCTTCTAGCTGAAAAAAGGGAGAACAAAATGTGTTATGTGTAATAAGAATTATGAGGAAAATATGATGCAATAAGATCATGTACTATCGCTCAGTACCCCACTCCCTGCAGGAATCCAAAATCTGGGAAAATGTATTCTTATTAATAGCAATAAAATGGAGACATTAATTCATGGAAGTGAATAATAAATAGTTCTGTAGCCACTCAGTGTTTATTGTAGAAAGTTCAGAAATCACATTCCTGCTGTACTCAGCTTCTAACCAGCTGAGCAGACAACAAGGTCACCCCAGGACTAAAGCTATTATTAACAGAAAATCTATCACATTAAGTTAGGGCTGCTGCAACTAATTACCATAGAGTGTATGGCTTAAACAACATATATTTCTCATAGTTCTGAAAGCTGGAAAGTCCAAAATCAAGGTGCTGGCAGGTCTGGTGTCTAGTGAGGAAATGCTTTCTGGTTTGAGGATGGTCGTCTTCTCACTGTATCTATCCTATCATGGAGGAGAGCAAAGAGAGAGGGTAAAGAAGCCTTTTCTGATTTCTTCTTATAAGAGCACTAATTCCATTCATAAGGGCCCCACCCTCATGACCTAATTTTGTCCTAAAGTCCTACCTCCTAATGCCATTGCCCAGCAGGTTAGGATTTTAACATAAGAATCTTGGAGGGACGCAAAAATCCAGTCAATAACAGAATGATTTCTCTCCCCTTTCTCCCAATTTAAGATGATTTCCCCTTAACCTTCCCTGTACTTGGACAGAAAAAGCAGAAGCACAACTGTGCATAGTCAGCTTACTTCATAGAATCATGGTTCACAACCTAACCTCGCACCTGGAGACATAAAAATATCACTGTCCAGGCCCATCCCTAGAGATTCTTTATAACTGGTCTGTGGTAAGATCTGGGTATCAGTATACTTTTCTTTCCTAGGTATGATAATAATTTTAATTTCTAAATACAGGAATAAATTAAAAATAAAAATGGGTATTACTTGAATATGTTAAAAAGTAGATAGGCAAGTTGAATGAAATGTGAAGTTTCTAGATTAAATCTTTTTAATTTTTTCCCCCAAATATTAAGGGGGTACATGCTTCACTTTTATAATGCTCCAGGTGCAGCTAAGGGTGTGTCCTCACCCAAATACTATTTATTGCACCCATTAGGTAGATTTCTCCGTCTCCTCACCTCCCCTGTTTGATTTCCGCTGAGTTTTATTTTCCTCTGTGCACATAGTGCACATTGGTTAGTTCCAATTTAATAGTGAGAACATGTGATGTTTGCTTTTCCATTCTAACAATATTTCACTTGGATGAATTGTCTCCAGTTTCATCCAGACTGTTGCAAAAACAATTAATCCATCTTTTTTTATGGCTGAGTAGTACTCGACAGTATACATATCTCATAGCATACATTTAGAATTGTCAGATATTTCTGATATACTACAGGGTTGAGAACAACTAAGAAGTTAGCAGGTCAGGGCTGGCCTAAATGCAACCAGAGGAGCTTTTCCTGCTTTGGAAGTAAGTTAATGTCATACGTAAGTATACTCATATGTGTGATGTGACCCAGTAAATGTAAGGATTACTAATCAGAAAAATTTCTCCTCCACTCTCTGTGTATAAGTGGCAAACCAGAGAATATTAGATTTCCTGCCAATTTGTTCTCTTCTGCACAGAAAGGCAAATTTGGTTCTCTTTATGGAAACTTAAGAGCGGAGGAGAGTCCCTGCCACAAGGTATTAAGTGGTCCTGAAAATTAGTATTACAGTGACGTTGTAAACACATGGACATTTTTTTGGACATAATGTTAAGCATTTTGCAAAACTGTATATTAATCATAACTATGATGAAAATATATGTACGAAGAAAATTCCTGTGTTCTACTGGTAGGATTTTTTTATTCAAATAAAGCACACTACGACCTTGCTACTCAGATGTGTGGTCCACGTCAGCAGCACTGGCAATCACGTGTAAAGTGGTAGAAATGCAGTTTCACTTAACATTTGAGAAGTGCCAGGAAATTCTGTCAAAAGAAGGAACAGCAGAAAAAAAAAAAAACAGAAAAGGGAGAGTAGGAAAGACAGAGAATAGAAGAAAGGGGGGGAAAGATGATTCAGGGAGTAGGGGCAAGATTCAAGAAAAATGTACAATTTGATGGGAGATAAAAAGGTAACATTTTCCCCAGCATGGTGCAAAAGTCAGCTTGTCTGGCAAAAAAGAATCTAGCTGTCAGTGAGTACTTACAAATGTCTGCACCTATTTTGTGGCCAGCTGCTATGGGAAATAATTAACACATATATAATATAGCCTCTCTCCAACAATATAATCCCATTTCAAAAATTAAGGGAACACAGAAAAAAATAGCCTATAATCATGACAATTTTTCTTTGTCGCTTATCAGTTCACAAAGCACAATCATATATATGGTGTTAAATGCATAATGAACTTGTGAGAAAAGTAGTGCAGGTACAATAACCTCTGTGAAAAAAACCAAGGTTCAAAGATGCAAGACTGTTTGACGACTCCAAATCCAAAGCACGTGGGCTTCACACGCACTGATTTATGCAACACAGCTCTGCAGGATTAACACCATGAACTACGGGACAGATTGATAATAGGAAGGGCAATTATGAGTTTCCTGGATAGATAGATAAAGATCTACTATGGTGAAGGTTATGAGAACTGAGAGGATAGTTCAATTTGGAGAGACAACATGGCATACAAGCAAATAGGATATTTGGAGACTGACTCCAAGCAACTCACTCAATTGCTCTGTGCTTATTGGGGATCATCGTAGCAACTACCTCCTGGGGTTGTTGGGGGGAATGAGTCAATATGCCAAGAGAACCTAAAACAGTGTTTGACAAATATAAGTGCTACATAAGAGCTATTACTACTGTTCAAATACCAGAGGTTTTCAGGAGTAATTGGTAAGTTTATTAAGGCCAGTGGTCCCAACTACATACTAGAATCAAATGGGGAATATTTTTAAAATGCTGATGCCTAAGCTTCACCTTATATCAATTGAATCCAAATCTCTAGAGCTGGAGCCAAAGCAGCAGAATTTTTAAAAATTCCTCAGATGATTCCAATGCACAGAAAAGTCTGGGAGCACTGGTACCGACAGAGAGGGAGAGTCAGGTTGACTGCTTTAAACCTTAGACATCAGTGATGATGATGGCAATAAATGAAGAGTGGAAATGAACCTGTTATGAGGATTTGATTTCCTAGATTATCATTGTAAGATGATACTAATTTGGAAGACTTGAAAAGAGAAGTGATATTGTAAGTGGACATGCTGTATGACAGAATGAGACAGACAAAGGCAAGACACCTAAGATTTGAGGTAGGAAAACAAAGATTTCAGACAAGGGTACAAAAAAGATGTGGAGAAGTTAGAGGACATGAATGGCACAATGTCCAAGGTGTCAGGCATGTGGGCAAGGTGATCATTTCCAACAAACTATGTCAAAAATCACAGGCAGACAAGGTAGATTAAAGATTGAGGCGAGGCCACCTATAGCTTGAGAAAGGTAGAAGGTGTTGTGTGACAGAAGATGCTGGTGAGAACACAGGTTGGAAGTGATCAGGTTAATGTAGAGATTGTAACTGGAATGGGAAGATCCTAGGAATCAAGCTAGCTTCTTGGGATGGCTTTGGGGCACTTATAGAGGAATATATAAGGAGATCAGAAAAATTAGGAAGGGGAGGAAGCCAAGAAGACCAGATCTTGGTGGGACCAGTGATGCTAAAGATGCCCCTATAATTCCCAGAGGTCCTCCCAGTGTTCTAAAGTTCTAAAGCCAAGGTGTCCTAGAAATCCCCAGTACAGGAAACCCCTCATGACAATCTGTTTGAGTGTAGCTCCATCTCAAGGGGGGTTAGGGGCAAAAGTCAGTGCATGAAAGTGAAAATTGAAATCAAAATTACCATTCTCATCTCTTAAGAGGTGCCAAAGCGAAGGCCAGTGTACCAGCTGCCAAATACCTAAGCAAAGACAATTTTTTTTCATTGTTGAAATAGTTCATTGTTCCTTCTTTTATGCATTTTTATCTATATTTTCTTTTTCAAATGCATATTAAAATAATTAAAATATATGAGATATATTTTGCATGTATATAACATACATCAGAGTTATGTGCTCACATTATAAGAGGCCCACAGAATTTAGTATAGCAGAATTGTGATTATCATTTTGGACTCACTATGGACATCTATGTTCTCATTGAATGGAATAGGTAGTGAATTTTCCAGCCCTATTTTTCTAAACCATTATTTTCTCCTTACTTTCTGATATGTACCAACACACTTCTATAATAAACACACCATTTTTTTCTGAGGCAGAATCTTACTATGTAACCCTCAGTAGAGCTCCATGGTGTCACGGCTCACAGCAACTTCAAACTCTTGGGCTTAAGCAATTCTCTGGCCTCAACCTCCCAAGTAGCTGGGACTACAGGTGCCCACCACAATGCCCTGCTATTTTTTTGTTTCAGTTGTCATTTTGTTTAAACTGATCTGGACCAGGTTCTAACTCGCCAGCCTTTATGCATGTGGCCGGAGCCATAACCACATGGGTGTCGAGCCAAACACACCAAGTTAAATGTGACTATGGTTAACTCCACTGTCCTTGCTTTAGTTCATAATTTCAGAATCCTAGCCTCACATTCCCTCAAAACTATACAGTTAAAGCTACTCAGGCCTAATGACTCATTTATATCCACTTTGATTACTTAAGATAAATGGCCTGATGGAGGGGTCCCAGAGACACACTGGATAAGGGAATCCTGATCATGTACATGTATGAATGTGAAATGTTCACAGCTCAATCAGTGCACAACATTGACAAGAGACAAGTGTTCCTTAAGTTATATAGGCCATCCCTCCCTCTGATTTCCCCCAAACGAACTATGCTCACAATATGGTCATGCCCTTCCTCACCTGCTCAATATGGCCCACAGTAGGGTAATTAAGAGTTCACCCTCCCACATCCAAGCAACCTGCGAAGTGCACCCTTGACATCCTTATTCCGGAGGCTGTACACAAAAGGGTTGGCCAAAGGTGTGACAGCAGTATACATTACTAAAGCCACCATGTCCTGATGCTGAGAGTTCTGGGAGGGAGGCTGGAAGTAGACCCAAATGATGGTGCCATAGAGAAAACCAACCATGGTGAGGTGGGATCCACAGGTGGAGACTGCTCGGCGGCGACCAGCAGCTGAAGGCAAATGTAGGATGGTGGCCCCAATTCTGACATAGGAAAGTATAATGAGGACACAGGGGCCCATCATGAGGAAGCCACCCTCTAAGAATATGGCCAGCTCATTAGAATGCGTATCAGAACAAGAGGCTCTCAGAAGTGGTCGATGGTCACAAAAGAAGTGAGGAAGATCAACGTTGCCCCTACCATCCCCAACCCAGAAAAGGGGCAGGAGTAGACCCACATGTAGCATGGTGTGCAGTATGGACACCACCCAGCTCAAGGCTAATAAGTGGGCACAAAGTTGGCGATTCATCACCAAAGCATAATGGAGAGGGTCACAGATGGCCACATAGCGATCCAGAGCCATGACAGCAATGACAAGTGTGTCTGTGACCCCAAATGCATAGAAAAAAAAGAACTGAGCCAAGCAACGGGCAGCAGGAATGGCTGGAAAATCGGACACCAGATGGACCAGCAACTGGGGCAGGGTGACTGTGGATAACCCCATGTCTATCACAGAGAGGCCACGGAGCAGGTAATACATAGGTGAGTGGAGCCTGGAGTCCCAGGAGATGAGCAGCACCAGAATCACATTTCCCAATATGGTGGTGAGATAAATAGCCAGGAACAGGAAGAAGAGAAGAGTGTGAGAGACACCAGCTCTGGAGAAACCAAGGAGCAAGAAGACTGGAGAGTGTGAAGCATTAGCAGCACAGCTCATGGTGAGTATTGATGAGCCTGTCTAAAAGAAAGGTTAAGTCAAAAAGCAAGTTCTGCATCAGAGGTTAAGGATCAAAACATTTCTACTTAACTCAGTTATGTTTTTCAAGATCTTTAAAGATCTAGCTTCAACTCTATGCTCCTTCCTCTAGGTCTAGGATTTCACTCCCTTAATGTATTTATTTTCTCCTTTATTGCATTTTTTTTTTACCAACTCTAGTGGCTCATTCCATATAATCCACAAAGCTTGCCAAAGTTCCCAGCTACAATGAAAAATCCTTTATTCATTCTTGTCTTTTCAACCAACTACTGCTTATCTCCTCCCAGTGGCAAGATTCATGAAAGAATAACCTATACTCACCTTCCATTCACACTTCACCCCTCTGAAGTCCTCATAATTTCTTCTCTCTGAACCTGTATGGAACATAATGTAACATTAAAACACGTAACATATAAAGAAATTGTTCTTTCTAAGTAGTTGACTTTTATATTTTCCTCTAAAAACTGGAACAAGACAAAGACACTCACTTCTCAACTCCTATTTGACACAGTACTGGAAGTCCTGACCAGAGCAATTAGGGAAAAGAAAAGAAGAAACAAAAAGCATCCAAATTGGAAAAGGAAAAGGTAAATTATCCCTGTTTGCTGATCACAAGATCTTATATCTGGAAAAACCTAAAGACTCTACAAAAAAACTCTTAGATGTAAAAATTGCTTTTAGATTGTCATGAAATTATTTGGTTCTCTCTCTTTATTTCTAGTTTTGGCTAATTGTATCTTCATCATTTGCCCATCTCCCCCCATCCAATCATTCCTTAACTTTTGATGTTTCCCCTTATGCCCATTTTTTGCTGTCAGCTTCGGCATCTATGACCAATACAAATTTCCACAACTTTAATACTGGTTTCCCTACCTATATCCCCTGATAGGTCTTCTTCTGTATGATGCCACAGTAAAACTTTCAACATGTGGTAAGTCCACATTCAAATAGTCAAGAACTTCAGAATAAAATCCAAACAGCTTTATCTGGTTTAGTGCCTGTAGCTCAGTGGCTAGGGCGCCAGCCACATACACCAAAGGCTGTAGATACGAGCCCAGGCTGGGCCTGCCAAGCAACAATGACAACTACAACCAAAAAATAGCTGGGTCTTGTGGCAGGTGCCTGTAGTCACAGCTACTTGGGAGGCTGAGGCAAGACAATTACTGAAGCCCAAGAGTTGGAGGTTGCTGTGAGCTGTGATGCCATTGCACTCTACTGAGGGTGACATAATGAGACTCCATCTCAAAAAAAAAAAAAAAGAAAAACAGCTTTATCCGTCTTGTATGGAACTTTCATTATTAGTACGTATCCTTTCTTAGGGATACGTACTAATTATGCTGAATCACCTACCCTGTATTTTAAAATAGACATCTTTTCTTAATTCTTTAAAAGGAAAGTGTAACAGCCTGTATAGCCTATGGCTAGGAGGAGTGAGAGTTATAAGAAACACCTGTAGCTCAATAATGGCACACCTTGGTGAAAAGGCGTGGGGAGGTATTTAGCTCTCCTAACAAGCATGAGAGAGCTCACTAGACGAAAGCATTAATGAATTGGCAGTCTCTACACCTGTGGTGTTGAGAGGCAGGAGATCAGATTAGGCTGGAGGAGCAGGCAGTCGGGAGCGTGCATTCTATCATGGACTGCTTACTCTGTCTCCTCTCCTGCCAGCACGGTGTCTCTGCTGAAGCTTACTAAGCTCTGTTAAAGACTAAGATCTATTCTAAGACTACTTCACCTTCAAAGACTAACTAGCTCTTTCTCCCTTCTGCTAAGACTACTTCACCCTACTATCTTTCTCTCCCTCAGGCACCTAAGAACAATTGTTCCTGAGCAAGGTAGGATAGCAGTTGGTGTCTGGAATCTAGATAAGCCAGGGCCGGAGACCAACCAGTCCTGGACCCTGACCAGTGGCAATGACAAATGGCGTAGCCGGCAGGATAGAGAAGAAGTCACTGTGATCTAGCAGATGTGGGCCAAAGAGAGAATAAGCTAAGAACAAACAAAAGGAAAAGAGAAAAATAGAGAGGGAAAAGAAATATATAAAAGAAAAAGACAGCCAACAACAGACCTTCTCTTTATTCAGTTTCTTTTTCTACGCTTTGTCTTTCCAAATTCTAACTACCTCTTCTGTGGGAAAAAAGCTGAAAAGCTGTTAGCCTCTTCTGTGAAGTGGCTGGGGGAAAAAAGTGGATAAAAGCCTTTAGAGAGGAAAGCGGAAAGATAGTTCTAGGAGATAAGAACCTTTAGTAAACAAAAGCCTTTAGACTGGGGTGAGGGTGAGAAAAGCCTTCTGCAAAACGACAAAGAAGTTTGGGATTATTTTGCTTAACAATGTCCAGTTCAAGAGCATAATAAGCCAGGCACAGAAAGACAAATCTCACGTGATCTCACTCATATGCAAAATTTAAAGAAGTTGATCTTATAGAAGCAGAGAGTAAAATAGTGGTTACCAGAGGCTGACAAGAGAAAGCAGAAGAGAGGTTTAGAGAGAGAGGATGCAAGGTTACAGGTAAATAGAAGGGATAACTTCTGGTGTTCTATTACACAAAGTGATGAGCTGGTTAACAATATTATTCTGCATATGGCTAAATAGCTAGAAGACAAGATTTTGAATCTTCTTACCACAGACAAATGATAAATGTATGAGGTGATGGATATGCTAAATACCCTGATTGGAGTTTTACACAATGTGTACATGTATCAAAATATCACACTGTACCCCATAAGTATGTACATTGTGTGTTGATTAAAAATAATAAATAAAATTTAAAAAAATGTTTGGGAACAGTTGCGGGAGTTAACCAAGTTAGGGAAAGGAAACTTTAGTTGCCTTCCCCTATACCAGTGTCCACTTTCAGCCGAAAGCAGCCTTGAAACAATCGACAACAGTTTCTCTTTAAGTGATTTAGGGAAACAAAGAGAATCCAAACTTCCAGGTGTATGCCCCAGGGCAAAGGACTGCCACTCTCAATTAGAATGAAAAAAGTTAAAACAATGTAATTTCTTGAATATCTTCATTTCAAACTATTCTTGGAAAATCAGTATAATTCAATTCTATGCCATGGTAATGCCCATACATGTGATAGACCTGTGAAGCCCGAGTTTGAGGAAATTAAACCAGACCAAGAGATGACAATGGAGAAAAAGTAGATAAGTTTCTTTTGTTCATCTTTTCCATTAAGTTTTTGGTTGGCCTAAGTCTCAGGACAAGGGTAACCCCCCTTTGGTTAAATATAGTTACCTTGAGTCCCAGACATAAGTAACCTTCCTCTTACCAGCATGTACTATTGTTGCAGGAAGACAAGACCCAATGGAGAGAAAGAGTACCCAAACACCACGTTTATAAGAGGAAGGGCTTTATTCATCAGCTGGGAGCTTACAGCATAGAAGAATTCCAAATGGCCATGCTCCCTGTCTAGCTTGACCTTCCCTTTTTCATAGACAGTCAAGAAGTTCCACCCCACAGGTACCCTTCTCATTGGCCAGTTTGAATCAAGCAGGAGATACGAGTCCAGCCCCTGCAGAACTACAGGATTTCACAGAACTTGGAAATTTCCAAGTTCCAGGAAGTTACAAATTTCTAAGGGCTGAGTCACCATGGAGAGGTCCCTGCAAGTTTATCCTTGTGCTCTCCTTGACAAAACCTGTTTTCCCAGACCTCACCCTTCTCGGGTATCCTCTCTCACTATTAAGCCTGTCCTAACAAAGGGGGTTAGGACATGCCCCGAAGGGAAAGAAATGCTCGAGGTAAGTGAATCTTCCAAAGAATATGACAGGTCACTAAGGAGAGCATTTCAAAGGTCGCTTTTATGTTGGGGAACGCCATGATAATGGAGTTATTTGGAAGCAACTAGAGAAGGAAAAATTCCACTGGAAAAGCAGTGTATGAAAGCACAGAACTCCGTTACCGAGGAATTGTGAAGTGTGGGACAGTTAGTCCATGAGTAACAGAGCCTCTGAGAAGAGCTGAAGGGTGGATATGTTAGGACCACGAGTAGCAAAACCTTTGGAATGGTGAGAGTAAAACCCTTGCTTGTGAAGATTGCAAGGAAAGCATAATCTTTTGTTCATCCATTAATTACAACTTAAATAGCAAAGAAAAATTCTTACAGTCAAAGAAATAGTGAGATCTGTCAGCTAAGATTTTCTCAGTTTTCTCAGTTTTAAAAAGACCTTTAAAGAAATTAACATTACAATCATGGTTTTTCCCTAGTAGTGGCTAATAGCTTAAATCTGCATTGGGCTTCATCATTTCAAGAGCCTCACTTGGAATTCTGAACTTTGACAATCACCATATTCTTTTGCCTAGCAAAAAGAAAAGGGCTAGACAGCAGGAAGAACTGCCCTTACCACATTAAAAATTATTTTGTGTATAAAAAAGGGGGAAATGTAGCAGCCCATATAGCCTATGGCTAAGAGTTATAAGAAACACCTGTAGCTCAATAATGGCACACCTTGGTGAAAAGGTGGGAAGGGATTTAGCTCTCCTAACAAGCATGAGAGAGCTCACAAGACGAGAGCATTGGTGAATTGGCTATCTCTACGCTTGTGGTGGTGAGAGGCACGAGATCAGCCTTATATTAGGCTGGAGAAGGCGGTCGGGAGCATGCATTCTATCCCAGACCCATTTACTCTGACTCTGTCTCCTCTCCTGCCTGCAGAACGCCAGTATGGGGGATCTCTGCCGAAGCTTACTAAGCCCTGCTAAAAACTAAGATCTATTCTAAGACTATTTCACCCTCAAAGACTATCTCTCTCCCTTCTGCTAAGGTAAATAGCCCTCACGCACCTAAGGGCAATTGTTCCTGAGCAAGGTAGCATAGGGGTCCGTGTCCAGAACCTAGATAAACCAGGGCTGGAGACCAACCAGTCCTGGGCCCTGACCAGTAGCAATGACAGGAAAGCCCTCAAAACCTTGCATGTGTTCAAAGGTTATTTTAAGAACTTAAGTTTCCTAAAATATAAAGTACAAATATCCCCAGACATGCACTACATATAGAAATTTAGAGAAAATATAATAACCATCTTTTAAAATTGATAACTGAACTTCCTAGAAGGGCCTATAATCAAAGATGGATATGAAAACTTAATATCTAAACTGTCCATGACACCACTGGAAATGGTGGTGGGAAGTAGAAAGTGACAGGGTGACAGGAATGTGGCAGGGGGCATAATATCAATCTGCATAGTTAAAGTTACATTTTCAGTGAAAGGGTATAAATGAACAGGAAAAAATACACACAGGCTATGGAAAAGAAAAGTGAAAATCAGATCTCAGCCTGAACTACATAAAGGAAAAAACAATTCTTGTGAGAATGCAATTATGGGTCTATACTACAGAGAGTGGATAATGCTAATTTACAAAATACAATAACATACAATACTAGAACACTCAAATTGAATAACATTAAAATCATTTTCATACAGGTAAAACCATTATGATACCTTATGGACGTGAACATAAAATTTCTTAGGAACTTACAGTATTTTTCAATCTTTTTTTATATTACAGCAAACTCAAACCTATAGTTACATAAAGTTCTATGATACACTTAAATTATGTTGGTCAAAAAAATATACTGTGTTTCAAACTTCTTTTGAAAATAATTTAATAATCTTTAAACATTTTCAGGCACACCTAAAATCCTCTCATGGCACACTGGTTGAAAATCGCTGCTCTAGTGATTATACAGGAATCCCACAAATAAAAACCTACCAAAGATGAGCTCACAATTCAATTATAAAACACATATAACATCTATTTAAGACAATCAGCAGTCAACAAACAATAGGATTAACTCCCTCCAAACATCATAAAATCAATCACTTGTTAGGGATTATAAGTTATGTTTAAAAAGGGAATGAAGATTACAGGGAAGAAGGTATTAGAAAGGTAAAATAAAATATATTTGAAAAAGACATAACAAAATTACTTTAGAAATAAAAATATTCACATTCAAATTATTCACATTCCCCAGGGATGGGGAACCTGCAGCCTCAAGGCCACATGTAGCCCTCCAGATCCCCAAGTGAGGTCCTTTGACTGAATCCAAACTTCAAAAACAAATCTCTATTAAAATGGTTTGTTCTGCAAAATTTTGGATTCAAAGGACCATAATTAGGGTCCATAAGGCCATAGATTCTCCACTCCTGCCTGAAAAGAGAAGCTAATTCTGGGGAAAATATCTAAAATACCAGTACAAAGCAAGTAAGATATGGATAAGATAAAAGAGGACTTAAGAATTTCAGAGAACAAAACAAGATACACTGTACATCAAATAAGTCCCCCGCAAACCTTGGTATCCACATATACGAGAATGAACCGGGACCTTTATCTTATACCATACACAAAAATCAACTCAAAATGGATGTAAGAGCTGAAATCAGAAAACTGCCTAAAGAAAATATAGAGGGAAAACTTTGACATTGGTCTGTGGTGACATTTTGTATATCACACCAAAATCTCAGGCAAAAAAATAAATAAGTGACACTACATTAAAAAGCTTCTGCACAGCCAAGTAATCAGCACAATGGAAAGGCAGCCTATGAATTGGGAGAAAATATTTGCAAACCTTAATCTAATAAGGAGTCAATATACAAAATACATTACAAAACTCACACTCAAATAGAGAAAAACACAAATAATTAAGTTAAAGAATAAAGGACTTGAATAGACATTTCTCCAAAGACGATACAAATAAAATGCTCCTCTGGTACATGAAAATGTACTCAACATTGCTAATCATCAGGGACAGGCAAATTAAAATCACAGATATCACCTCACACCTGTTAGGATGACTGTTATTTTAAAAAGTAAATGTTGGCAAGAGTATGGAGAAAAGGTGACCCCCGCACACTGTTGGTGGGAATGTAATTTGGTGTACCCACTATGAAAAACAGCATGGAGGGGTGCTCAAAAAATTAAAATAACTACCACATGATCCTCTTCTGTGTACATACCCCCCCAAAAAGAAATCATCACCTCCTGGAGATATCTGCATTCACATGTTCATTGAAATATTATTCACAATAGCCAAGGTGTGGAAACAATGTCTTTCAGTGGATGAATGAATAAAGAATTTGTGATTATTGAGCCTTAAAAAAGATCCCACCTTTGACAACACATATGAACCTGGAAGTCATTATGCTAAGCAAATAAACCAAATTCGGAAAAAAATACTGCATAATCTCATTTACATGTAGAATCTTAAAAAAAAAAAAGCCAAATACATAGAAACAGTGAGAAGGGTAGTTATCAAGGATGGGGAAGGGAAGAAAAAATAGTATATGTAGGACAAAGGGTACAAAGTTGCAGTTATGTAGGATGAATAAGTCTAAAGGTATAATGTATGAGAACGATTGTTAATAATATGGTATTGTGTACTTGTATCCTGGAAATTTGTTAAGAGAACATATTTAAAGTAATCTTACCTCAAAGGTAACTATGTGAGATGATATGTTAATTTGCCTAACTGTAATAGCCATTTCACTATGTACGTGTATATCAAAGCATCATGTTATACACAGAATACATACATAACAAAAAATAAGTCCAAAGAGAATATTGAGAAAATAGAAAAGCAATATTAAAGAGACACAGAATTTTCCAGATTTAATGGAAAGAAGTGAATCCTTAGATTGATAAATAGTAACTCCCAAACAATACAAATTTTTAAAATTTCATACATAAAGACCATGTTAGAGAAATGGCTGAACTGCATATAAGGTGAATATATTAAAAGCATCAGAGAGAAAAGAACAATAACCTGCAGAAAAAGGATAATTAGGTGACAGACAGAAGATATACCAGGAACAAGTGACTCTAGAAAATAAGGAAATATCTTCAAAGTGCCAAAATAAAATAACAGCCAAACTCAAATTCTATATCCCTTTAAACTATCCAAAAAATGAAAAAAATTGCATGTACTATTTTCATTTTTGCAGAATGTCCTCCCATCCTCTTAGAGCTCACACTTGAATCCCACCATCTAATAGATAAAAACCTACTAATGGTGGAGCGGTGCCTGTGGCTCAAAGGAGTAGGGCGCTAGCCCCATATGCTGGAGGTGACGGGTTCAAACCCAGCCCCGGCCAAAAAAAACTGCAAAAAACCTACTCATGTTGAAGAATTCAGTCAGGGTTCATTGCTGCTTGAAACCTACACAAAATTTCTGCATAGTATTTTACTAGAGTACTTTCACTTTTCAGTTTATTATGTAAATATTGACTTGTGTGTCTCCAATGTAGATTGTTATCCACTCGCATATACGTGTGTATACATATATGTGCACACATATGTAGATACATACTCATATGCATATACATACATATATTCCTACATGTCTACACAAACATACATAAACAGTCATCACTGATCTCCCAATACCTAGCACAGAGCTTCGTAATTAGTGGCTGATAATTAAGTATTTGTTAAATAAATGAAAGATATTTCCTGTGAAAGGGCAATAGTGTAAAGTTAATGCAAGAGTTTGGAATCAAACTTGTCTGGAATTCATCTCCATATCTGCCACTTATTAGCTATGTGATTTTTGTTTTATCTTTTGAGACAGTCTCACTTTATCACCCTTGGTAGAGTGTTGTGGCATCACAGCTCACAGCAACCTCCAACTCCTGGGCTTAGGCGTTTCTCTTGCCTGAACCTCCTGAGTAGCTGGGACCTCAGGCACCCACCACAATGCCCAGCTATTTTTTTGTTGCAGTTTGGCCAGGACCGGGATCAAACCCGCCACCCTTGGTATATGGGGCCAGCACCCTACTCACTGAGCCACAGACGCTGCCCTAGCTATGTCATCTTAAATTACGTTTTCTCATCTGCCAAGAGGTGATAAAATGGTATCTACCTCGTAGGGTACTGAAGATTAAAGGAGAAAATCTGTTAAGATAATATTTTTGGAAGAAGGTAAGCTTTATAGCAGCAAAGGAAGAAACTTTTTTTTGTATAACTGCTTTTGGAAAATCTTACTTATAGTTACTAAAAATCCAATCCAACTGAAAATCAAAATTTAATTCTCCCACAACTTAGCAATTACGTATTGGGCTGCAATAAACATTCTGGTACAGATATCTTTATTATGATGTGATTTTTGGTCTTCTGGATATATAACTAGTAAAGGAATTACAGAATCGAACCTACGGTGCATCTTAGAAGGGTACAGGTGAAACTTAATAAATGCAGAATAACAATGTCTACATATAGTAATTAAGAAAATGCCATGAAGGCTATATTAAACAGTTCGATGAAAATACTTCAGATTGTATATGAAGTCAGCACATTGTGCCCCATGATCGCACTAATGTACACAATTATGATTTAATAAAAATTTTAAAAAATTTAATTCTCAAGCAATTTAAGCCATGCTTTAAATTTCAGCAGTCATATGCTCATTCAGAACTCTGCAGTAGGAAAAGAGAGGGGTTATAGTCTCACTTCACATAGTAAATAAGAAAATATCATGAATGTTATATCAATCAGGTTGATAAAAATATCTCCGATTGTATGTGAAGCCCACACACTGTACCCCATGACTGAATTATTGTACACAGCTATGACTCAATAAAAAAT
>CAUYRH010076025.1:0-60925 GCA_963574655.1 Perodicticus potto | reverse complement strand
GACTGCACTCATTCGTTTCCTGGCCAAGGAACCCATACACCTATATATACCCTGATGCTAGAGGCCTAGAGGAGGAGTCGGGGAAAGGCCATGAGAGGAACGGTGAGAGCATCTCTCTCCCCACTTTAAATAGTTCCCCCTACCATGAGCTTTGGTGTTTTCTGTATTCTTTTGTGTAAATCAATGCTGTCTTACCACGGAGGGGTGTGTGTGTGGGGGGGGAAATAATGTAATGAAGAATAATAAAATACATGTATTGATAAAAAAAAAAAAAAGAAAAGGCTGCTTCTTCAGTGTTGTCATTGAAAAAGGTATTTTCCTTGTTCTGGCCTCAGACTTAGTATTTGAGGGTAATCCTTTTATAATTAAATGTTCTTAAAATAGGTACTCTTTAGTGATAGGCCAATGGTTCTGTACATATTTGTATGCAGGAATATAAATTGTACATATTTCTAATAACAAAAAATTCCTTGGCTTTCTGCATGGGAGAATGGAAAAGACCCATTGCTTTGACTAGGACCCACACTTGTGAAGAATTATGATAATACAAAGCATTTGGATGAAAATTATGTAACCATTTAAACACTAAGCAAATAACAAAATATGTCTCAAATAGTACTGTTTCATACACTTATGGTAATACAAAGATAGTGCCATTTTAAAAATTAAAAGCAGAAACTCGAAATGTATACAGTATCTCTTTAAAATTTGTTTCTGACGCAATAGGGCCAATGTACTTTTGAATCAGAGAATTCTTTGCTGAAGGGTTCCATTTTCTTCTACTTCATGCACAGGGAAACTTAGGCTTGTAGGAGAGAAAGGATTTTTTTTTCTCACCATCATTAGGTTCTTGACTGAGTTCCCCATAACAAAAGAAAGATTAACAAGAGAAAAGCAAACAAATTTATTTATAATAAATTTTACATGACACAGGAGATTTCCTAAAGAGGTGAAGATCCAAAGAAACAGGTAAATCTGGGTATATTTTATGCTAGGTTTGATAGAGAAGTATATAGTTGTGACAAGGTATAATTGAACAAAGCATGTATGAGCTAATAAATTGAGGGGAGCAAGCTGTCTTACCTTGTGAGAAGGCCTTTGGGTATACTTATCTTTCTAGCTATCCCCTGAGCCAAAGAATATGGAAGGAATACTTGGGGACAAAGCCATGCCTCAGATATCAGGGAAAGTCATGCACTACATAACAATATTTCAGTGATGGAGCACTGCATATGATGGTGACCTCATGAGATTAGAATGGAGCTGGAAAATTTCTATCTGACCTGCTGCACCACTAATCTTTACAATTCCAAGAGGTACACAGAGAAGCTAGAGCCAGAGGCCTCAGGGCGGCCGTCAGCTCATGGCAGTTTATTTTCCTCAAAACTGGAAATATATTGAAAAGTAGTTTCCTTGTATGATGAGGAATATAAGCCATGGAGTTGCCAGGCTTCCCAAAACTTTTCCGAGACTTGGCAAGGCAAAAAGAAAGATGAGAGTTGTCATCCCAATAGAGAGTGGTAAGATAGGTGATAAAGAAACTGTTTAATTTGTACAAATGAATTATGTAAAACTACCCTCACATGAAGTAGTAAAGATGACTCCAACAGTTATTCATAGCCTGAGAACTCTGGAAACAAGTAAAACTTTAAGACTGAGCATTCAGGCCAGTGTGTGTATTTTATTAACTGAAAACTCTGGGGGAATAATTTAGGTGGAAGGTGAAGAGTGGTAGACTAGTCTAGCTACAAAATGATATGTCATGATAGCCTCATGGTGCCTGAAGTGATAAGGAGCTGGAAAATTTCAGCAGGAAATTTGGGGAGCAGGATAACTCTCCCAGTCACTTTTTGGATCGCTACAATACACTTCTGTAGGCATATTTGATAGAATATATTCTATATCCTTGTTTACTTTGCAGTTAAGGGAAAGGAAGAAAAATTGAAGCCACACACTCCTCTCTCTTCTGCCTACATCTATTCCCACAAATCCACACACAGTTTACTGAAAGATTAAAATTTCAGAATATGTAAGGGGCTGTAGAGATCATCACATCTTAATGTGTTTGCTCTTTGTTGACATACGCAGTTGATTCATACACAGAACTGTATCAACTGAGCTAAGATAATGTGATGTAAAAGGGAAGATGCTATACAGGGCAGGAGAAACATATTCAAGTCCAGACCTATCATTCCAGAGCCTGAGTAAATCAGCCAATTTGGTGGGGCTTTCGTTTCCCTATCTTAAAATAACAAATTTGGATTACATCAATGACTCTCAAAGAGAGGTGGGTGGGTGGATGCTTCCCAGTTGAGACCCACTGGAATAAAATGATTAAGTCAATCCCTTGAAGTTCTAATGCTACAATATTCTAAATCTGTGCTATAACAAAGCCAGTGTCTGTATATATGTATTCTCATTAACTTCTTGTGGTTATGCAGTAATTTGTTTTGGAAAACACAATAAAGAAGAAGAAGGAGGAGGAGGAAGAGTAGAAAAAAATCTTACATTTGGAGTGTCAGCTGAGGGCAAACCTAAACGTTTTAACATCATGAAAATGTGGTAACATTACTATGGGAAGGTCATTTAACCCTAGTTTAAATGGGTTGATTTAATTACTCTTACTGAAATAACCCTAGTGGCCCACTAGATGATCAGTAGAGCTTTAGAGATCAGTATCTTTCCTAGAGGATTTAGACATTTGAGTTAGTTATATAACTTATTTCTGCAGGTTTGTGCATACATTGTACAATGATTGACTCTAGAATCACTGAGCATATGTTGCAATGTTATAGTGCAGAACCTCTGTCAGATACAAAGACTGATTTTCCTGATGATGTCAATGACGAACAGGTCAAGTTCCAGCAGGAAAAATGCTAAAAATTGTATCTGTCTCAAACTATTCTCTTTTTAAATATACATTTCAAATTTTTTTCACTGTTTTTTGTTTTTTGTTTTTGTTTTGTTTTTTTTTAAGAGACAGAGTCTCACTTTGTCACCCTCAGTAGAGTGCTGTGGCATCACAGCTCAGAGCAATCTCCAGCTCTTGCACTTAAATGATTCTCTTGCCTCAGCCTCCTGAGTATCTGGGACTACAGGTGCCCGCCAGAATACTCGGCTATGTTTTTGTTGCAGTTTGCATCTCAGCACTCTGGGAGGCCAAGGTGGGTGGTTTGCCTGAACACACAGGTTCAAGACCAGCCTGAGCAAGAGAGAGACCCCCCCCATCTCTAAAAAAAGCCAGATGTTGTCCCTGTAGTCCCAGCTACTTGGGAGGCTGAGGCAAGAAGATGGGGCCGGGTTTGAACCCACTACCCTCAGTATGTGGGACTGGCGCCCTACTCACTGAGCCACAGAAGCTGCCCTCTTTCACTGCTTTTCTTTTTAAAAATTATTTTGATTATTATTTTTTTTTGTACAGACAGAGTCTCACTTTATTGCCCTCGGTAGAGTGCCATGGTGTCACACAGCTCACAGCAACCTCCAACTCCTAGGCTCAGGCGATTCTCTTGCCTCAGCCTCCCGAGTAGCTGGGACTACAGGCACCCGCCACAATGCCCGGCTATGTTTTTGCTTTGCAGTTCCACCGAGGCTGGGTTTGAACCCGCCACTTTTGGTATATGGGGCCGGTGCCCTACTCGCTGAGCTACAAGTTATCTTACAATTTTGTTTTCCAGAAGCAAAATGTGCTATTTATTCTAAATCTGGCTTGGCATTTAGTCATTTGTGACTTATTAAGAATCTATTTTCAGTGAAGCTTCACTGAGGAGGCAAATTGATGATATTTTTGTAGCCTCAAAATAGGTTACTGGTAGATTTTCCTGCCAATATAATTTGAAAAATAATTAATAGACTTTTTTTTAGTAGTTTTTTTTTTATTGTTAAAAAAATTTTTTTTTTCTATTGGGGATTCATTCACTGTACAAGAAACCAGGTTACAGTGATTGCATTTGTTAGGTAAAGTTCCTCTTATAATTGTGTCTTGCCCCCCAAAAGGTGAGTAGTTTTGTGTTTTAAGAATACTTGAGCTATAGTACAGATAATTACCATTTATTCTCCTCCCCTCCCCAATTTTCCCCTATTATTAATTTGTTACAGTTGAGCCAATATTGATACATTATTAACTGAATCCCACAGTTTGCATTAAGGTTCACTTTTTATGTTGTAACACCTATTTTTTTTTTTTTTTTTGAGACAGAGTGTTACTTTGTCAGTAGAGTGCTCTGTCATCATACCTCACAGTAACCTCAAACTCTTGGGTTCAAGCTATCTTCTTGCCTCAGCCTCCCAAGTAGCTGGGACCACAGGCATCTACCACAACATCTGGCTTTTTTTTTGGAGATGGTGGGGGTCTCGCTCTTGCTCAGGCTGGTCTTGAACCTGTGTGTTCAGGCAAACCACCCACCTTGGCCTTCCAGAGTGCTGAGATTATAGGCATGAACCACCACACCTGGCCATATCTATGGATTTTGACACATGTATAATGGCAATTCTCTTTTATAACAGATCCAGTAAACTAATTAGATTAAATAGATTGGCATTAATTTATAGCAGCAATAAACTTAGAAACACCTTATATAAAATTGTCTACTGGCAAAAATTTTCAGCTGCCTACTAGACATTGCCGATTATGTTTCCCTGTGCCCACCATGTTTAAACTCTGAATCACTATCTTCTCTCCCAGGAAAAATTCTCCCTCCAAGTCTCTAGTTCTGTCAGCGGCACAACTTCGCTAGCAAGCGCAGTAACTCCTGTTTATATGCTGGGGTCATGATGGCACAACTGGTGCTCATATGGTTGTGAATGTTAGTTAAGTTCTTTAATTTCATTTTTGTCTTCCTGTTGCAACCTCAAAACAATAAATTTAGTACCAATTGCTTTAGATGAAGACCCAGAAAACCTAGATACTGATCTTAACCTTGATACGCATATTGAACCAGATGTGGAACTTTAAACACAGTCCTTTACCACTCCGGTTTTCAGTTTACTATAAAATGCGCCATGGGATTATGTGATTTCTCAGCTGATTTCCAACTCTAATTTAGTAACTCCTCATTCTCTTTCATTCCCTATCATGGTGACTTTTTCTTCATTTTCTCTCACCTTGTAGCCATCATCCATCCAGGTCCATTTATCTCATGCCTATGTTAACATAACCAAATTTGGATTAGGCTCTCTGCAATCACTCCAAATTATCAAATGTAAAACTGGAAAGTTAATCTCCCTGAAATGCTGCTTTTTAATCTCTGTATATTTGTGCTCAAAATATTGAATAGTTTCCTATTAACCTATACATGTACTAAGCATCAAATATTAATTCATTTGTTTTCTCCTATGTCAGAAATTGCAAACATAAATGCCTCCAGAGGCCAAGCAGACAAAGAAAGGAAAGCCAAATGGTTACATATTATAGCCCATTAGCTATTATGTGTCCTACTGAAAAGAAGGTTGGTGAAATTTGGCTTCCTCATATGGCTGCCGTGTGGGAAAGTGGACCTGGACCTAGTGATGCCAGCAAGATCTTTCCATAGTTGAAGGAAAAGGAATTGATGTTTCTTTGTAAAATATCACAATTTTTAAAGGTTGACAACTATTTTCCTTTGTGATTTAATTTTTTTGTTAATTATATAAAAACTGTACCCAAAGTCAAAATGATATTGCAAGTTAAATTCACATAAGTCTTGCCTCTATTTTTATCCATTCCATTCTGTTTCATCCCTCCCCTTATAAGTGATTGATTTCATTAGCTTTGTTTTAGCTTCCATCATTTATTTTTAAAAATAAAAATGCTATATATATATATACTTATATTTCTTTCAATTTCTTACACAAGCAATAGCATACTATAAATATTGTCTGCCTCTTGATTTTTTTTTTTACTTACTATGTTCTGAATTCATGTTAGTATATGGATAACTTCCTCATTTCTTTGTGCAGCTATACAGGATTTTATTGTGGGATATACCATTGTTTATTTCAGTAATTGATAAACTACAACCTGATGGCTAAATTTAGCCTGAAACTTGTTTTTTATGGTCAAGTTAAGAATAAGTTTCATCTTTCTAAATGATTGAAAACAAAATCAAAAGAATAATAATATTTTATGACATAAAACTTATATAAAAGTCACATTTCAGTGTCCACAAATAAAGTTTTATTAAAACATAGTCATGATCATTTGTTTATTATCTATGGCTGCTTTTGTGCTACAAAAGTTGAATAGTTCCAAGAGAGATCATGTGGCCCACAAAGCTAAAATATTTACTCTGCGTTTTTTTACACAAAAAACTTGCCAACACTGGTTTATTCAGCCAGTCTATTATTGTAGATTTTTTGGTTGTTTCCAGTTTACTGAAAATAATAAATAAAGAAACAAATTAAATAAATAAATAAAGCCTTAAAGTATAGTCTTGGACATAATTTATTTTGTATTTTTGTCAGTTTATCTTTATAATAGATGTTTAGAATTATAATTGCTATGTCAAAGGGTAATGCATATGCAATTGCAGTGGAATTTGGCAAATTACTTTCTGTAGGCATTGTATGATTTTTACTTTCCCACCAATAGTGTATGAGATACCTGCATACCCACAGCCTAGCCAGTGTAACATATTGGCAAATACTAATTTAAGTTGTTTTAATGCAAAGACCCCAACAAGGTGTGTCTCAATATAAGCTGCAGTAAGGGCTGCACTTATCTACAGATCTACAATGTATTATTGGTCAGGCTGTATTATGCAAGAAGGTGCCCAGTTCTAAGGGACAAATGGAGACTGAAAGTCATCCTTCTTCACCTAATTTTGTGACCTGGTATGGGCCTGTCTGTGTCTCTGGAGAAAAAAAAAAGAATGCCTTCGCCTCATTAGTCCAGCAAGAGAGTCGCCATTTTCTAGTCTATTCAGTGGATGAGACTTTTTGCAGTTTATTTACTACAGTGAGTAAGAGACTGGGGAACGGGAGCAGATCCCCAATTTGTGTCACCAATTGTAGGTCATTTAGATGTAGGACTCATTTCACTTACCTATTTTTCCTGCTCTTCTCTAATATCTACTCTACAAATCCATATCATCCTACGCTAGCTCAGTTCCAGTATTCTAAGTGAAGTTTTTCTTAATTATTCTCATCCAACTCATTCATCTTTTATTTTTCTTTTTAATTTCTATCACCTTGCTTATGCCTCACAGCCTGTCATTAAACTGGTTCATTTTCTTGATTGTATTATCTCATCACCTTCTTTTGCCCTTCCTCTTTCTAAAACCACTTTTTTTTTTATCTCCTATCCCCTTCTCTCTTACATACTAGAGTGGTAGGAACATAGCAAATGTAGTAGATGAATGCAAACACATGCCGAAGGAGATGCACCCAATTTTCCAAAAGTGCACTCAGAAAACACCTAGAGACTCCCACTGGATTGACTTGCTGTTGAGTGATGTTATATATTTGAATAAATTCTTATCAGGGAGTATCTGATGGTCTTTTCTCCCTGATTTGCATTAATTGATATCGTATTAGAGGTGTTAGTTGTGGTCAAGATAAGCTAAGGTCAGAGCCATCAAGGCAACTGCAGATTACAGGATATGAATGAGGAACCAATGGTGGGGAATCCGGATGGTTTGCTGGAATGCTAGGTGCTACCAGGTGCTCCGTTGCCAGAGAAGCAACAATGTGAAGGTGCTAGAATGGTCTCAGTGGCTTGTCACTGTATAGCAAGAAGTGACTGGTTTACAAGGGGGACAGGAAACTTTTTTTGTTAAGATCTGGTTAGTAAATATTTTAGCCTTGCAGGCCGTAATGTCTCTGTTGCAGCTATTTAACTGCTGTTGTATCTCAAAAGCAGCCATAGGCAATATACAAATGAAGGAGTGCTGCTGTGTTATGATAAAACTATTTATGGACACTAAAATTTAAATTTTATATCGTTTTCATGCCAGTTTTTAAAAATACATTTAAAAGTGTAGTATATCTGGAAAACACCAGGGATTCTACTACAAAACTTACAGAAGTGATCAAGGAATACAGCAGTGTCTCAGGCTACAAAATAGCTTCGGGTTTTTAAAGCCACAACCTAAAAGGAAGTGATTTCTTCTTATGTACTTTTTCTATAATTAAAATATGCTCCTACCAGGTATTTATAGTCAGGCTTTCCGAGGTGTTGTAACCCCAGCCAGAGAGAAATGGAAACACGACGATGTCCAAAGGGAACCACTCACTAGTTCAGTAACTGTTTTGTGTCTATTTGACGTCTTTACACACCAACAGAGCACTGCCCCTCCTCTCCCTGAGATCTTACACTCATTTCATAGCATGGTTTCTCTTTCTAACACACTCACTATTCCTTCTACCTCTTTCCCTTGATACATCTACTCTTTCTCTTCCTGAAAACAACCATCTTCTGCGTACATTGTTTTCCTTTGAATTCCCACATCCAGATTCAGGACCTTATCCTCCCACTCAGTGGCCCCCTGGTATGGTAATGAATGGTGGAGGTGCTCTGCAGAGGCTGTGAGAGGCACAGAAACTTGCTCCATTGTCAGTGCTTCTTTTTTCCCACAAAGAGATCATCCATTTCCCAAGTCATGTGCCCATAACCTGTGTCCACATGGATAGTGTGCTTTCGTTTTATATTAATCAATTGCGCATGGGAAGTACCCTTTTCTAATTCACTCAAACAAGTGCTATCAGCTGTCCCTGACTTTGCATACCTCCCCTTCACTGTTTTATGTCTTTACTTCTAAATCCTACCCACTAGTTCTTGCTATTTGCTACCATAATAATTTCACAAAAATTTGTGATACTTGATAAACAGCCAAAGGTTTGGTTTATGATACTGTATAAAATGACAATCAAATACTTAAAATAGGGTGTGTAGAAAGCAAGGAATAGGGTAAAAAGTGAGTACCAGAGAAGCAATCCCTAAAATCTTGTCACCTGACCCCCCTTCATTCAGATCTTCTTGTATGCTGGTTAAGAGCACCAATTCCTGAGCAGTGTAAGGCTTACTGAATGGGTGCCTGGGACCAGGATATCTGCATTTGAATGAAGTCTTAAGCTCATTCACTCATACAGTAAAATTTGAGAATTAATACTTTCAGAGGAATTTAACAAGGAGAGACGGTGCAAATTAGATTGACACTGGGAAACAAAACAATAAAATGAGTGTTCTCACTTCAGCTTACACTTTATGTCCAACACTCAGGTTCAGTTGTTTTCAGTAAACTGAAAATGTGTGACGACCAGAAGTCTGGAGTATGAGGACCTGAGCATCCTCCTGGGAGAAGAACTGAGCCTGAGCACAGAGGAAAAGGGGCATAACAAGCTCCAGGCAGTGGGACTACAGTGAGTCAAAAGAGGAAGAATTCTGAGCGTGTCTATCAACAGGGCTCTCTTCCTGGAAATAGTGGGGTATCTTAGACAATGAAGAGAGAGAGAGGGCTGCAAACAAAAAAAGAAGAGCTACTTCATTAATAACTCATGACAACTTAGGGAGTCGAGAAGCACAGATTTAGCTCCCTGCTATATCAATTAATGTCTAATTATTCAATCAAAAAACTCATAGGTTATTTCAGAAGGATTTGACATAGCTGAATGTTTCTCAATTGTTGGAAAGGAGAAGCTATAAGGAAAAGAAAATGCATGTAATTGTTAGAAGCCACCACAACTGCTTAGGCTGAGAATCAAGAGAGGGAAGTGGCATTGCCCAAAACCTGCACAAAAAGAACCGTGGCAGCGAGGACTGTCACTGTGAGCACAAGGCGAGAAGCGAGGAGCCTGGCATCCTCTGACACTGCTGGCCCCACTGGTGATAACACGAATCCTTCCAGAGCCAGAGTAGAAACATATGGCTTCTCTCCTTTTCCTGACTTCCAATTGGCTGCCAACACCTTCCACTGGCAGAATGTAATCAAACCCAGTTAAGGAGTCCAGGAAAATTGTTTGGAGGCTTCAGCCCTTGACAGATTAGAGGAGAAAATGAAAAAGGAATACATGTGTGAGGCTGAGAGCCAAGAGGAACTAAGAAATGTACCACACACAGCTTATTATAGGAAAGGCAGGGAAGCAATTCTACCCCGTTGAATCCATCAGGCCGGTTGCAGCTTTGGGTTGCTGGCAGTTTCTGATCATAGGTCAAGGGGTTCCAAACTTTGCTGCCCTTTGAATCACCTGGGATCTTTGATAAAGTACCCATGCCTGGTTTCCAGGAACCTGCAGCTTCCTAATTTTAAAATCATTCTCTATTAAGCACCAAAGGAGGCAAGAAAAGCTTCATCTTGCTCTGCTGCATCTTTAATAAAAGGAGTTGTTATATAAAATGGGGATTCAGCCAAAGGCTGCACTTAAGGACCAGGAAGGTTACGAGTTTCCTTAAGGCTCCCAGTTCTCAGACTCTGGTCTAGACAGTCTGATTTAATTGATTAGGGTGCAACCCGGGCTTACAGATTTGAGAAACTTCCCTAGGTAATTCTAATGCCAAAGACATTTGTGGCCAATGCCACAGGCAGTAGTGGCAGCCATGGTATCTGAGGAGAAGGGCGCAGCAGCAGCAGCAACGAGCCTGTGAAAAACTGTGGAACGCCTCCTCAGACTCCCCGGAACTCTACAGGGGCCTGTGGTCCTATGCAAGGAGGAAAAGGGACCGCAGTTGAATCAAGAGCCCTTGAAATACGGATTGTGCCAATGTATGAACGTTCAGACCCAAAGTCCAAGGAGGTTGCACAGTTATTCCCATTAACTTAGTCTTCTTTATAACCCAAACATTCAAGACAGGTATTTTTGTGTAGAAATTAGTCTCATATACTTATAATATGATTAGTGTTACATTAAGTGTATTTACACACTTCATGGAAGTATCTGTTGTGCCTTTGCAGAACAATCCAGGTGAAAATAAACACAGAGAAACAATGTGAACTGAAATGGAAGGAACACTGAACACTGAAGACCAAGGAATTAAATTTCAGTCAGAGATTCGCTTTCATCTGACTGTTTCAGAG
Source organism: Perodicticus potto (assembly GCA_963574655.1). NCBI lineage: Eukaryota > Metazoa > Chordata > Mammalia > Primates > Lorisidae > Perodicticus > Perodicticus potto. Next base: position 49,937 of record CAUYRH010076025.1, on the reverse strand, counting down.
CAAGAGATTAAAACCGCTCAGATCCCCAAATTAACAAAAGATAATATGTGAGCACCCTTCTGGCACAAATTTTCTGACTTGTTTCTCCATTTACATTATTTCTTTATCATGTGATACATTAGGTATTTTCTGTAATTGTCACTTATCCTCCTAAAGCCCTTTCCAGGGAGAAATTGATTACTTACAAGGTGAGAGATTTGAAGCTATGATAGTTTGTCTTCTGAATTGGTTTATCTAAACTTGAAGACAGGCTATCGTAACCACAGGAGGGAGTCCATCTAATAAAATCAAATATTTTGACTTGGTTGTTTGTATCTTCACATTAACCGAAATAAATTTACTTTTCAAAAAAAAATAAAAGCCTAAACAGAAATAAAATGAAATAAAATAACAAAATGAATACATGACTAGTTACAGGGATTCTTTCCCTATTGTACATGTTCTTTGGGTTGAGAGAAGAAAGGTGTGGAAGAGAGTTGCTGAATGGTGTAGTGGAGAGAACCCCTGTCCTATAGTCCTGCACTTGAATACATCCTCTTCAGACCATGGCGGGGTTGTTCTATGTATGTGTTTACTGTCAACCTTAGGTATATTTACACATAAGTTACAGAAAAATTTTGTTAAAGTCACCACGTGTACATACGTGTAAATGTTTAATAGTTATAACTGTATAAGTGTGAGCAGAAAAATAAATGTATCTTGTTCTGTTTTGATGATGAAGAGTTAGAATAGTGAATCAAGTTTTTCTTGGATTTCTCATTCTTTATTTCCACCACGTGAAAAAGTCTTATGTTACAAAGTTAGATCATTGGGAAAGGCAACCAAAATGTGCTGGCTCTGGTAGGTAATAGTTGGAGTCAACTGGACCTAAAGGCTCTTTCCAGGGCTCCTTCTGAATGACAGCTAGGTAGGTATGGTTTTGTGAAAACCTGCCAGGTTGGCTAGTTCAACTGGAGAAAAAAGTCCACTCTTTGGAGGGATTCTGCACTCAGCAGGATTTCTCATGCCCTTTGGTATCACTTGAATGTAATTTTTAAATACACTTAATAATTTGTCTTCAGTTTCTTTAGTGAGTAGAGAAAATAATAAAGGCTTAGGAAAAAAATTAGAAAAATGATTTATCTTGAAATAGACCTTTTAAAAAGTTCATTATTATTATGAATAAGAAAAAGTCCTAATGTCCATAATTTTAAAAAATAGTATTTAGTTCTTTAAATGATTGATTTATGAGACTCTGTAACATGTTTATATCAATCTATGCCATGCGAGCAAGCCACATAAAATCATAAATAGGTTTTAACTTATTCATTCATTAAGAAATGATTTTATCTCATGTTTCATTACTTCAATTGGTGTGAGCGTCTTTAAAGCACAGTGGAATTTGCATAGAAAATTAGGTTTTTATTTGCTGCCACTTCACTCAGCGTGCTGAAAAGATACAGATGAAGAGAACACGCTTCAAGTGTGTTTAAGATAGTTGCTCTTTCTTTCCTCACTGAATCATGATCCAGAAATCTAAGTTTTACTACTAAGCATTGTCTGTACATGAAGCTCTGTGTGGATCGGCATTCAGAGCCAACACCTTTTCACAAGGCAGTTCCTTCTTGGTACATGTGTTGCTGTTGAACATGACTACTTATATTACTGCCATTTCCTCTAGGTCAATTATGGCACACAAAGTATCTGTGAATCAAATGAAAACCTCTCACAGGGTTTGGGTTTTTAGTAACAGAGCAAATATTGACCAAGAATTTCTTCTGATATAAGTATATCGGCTTCAAGAGCAGAGTCTAGTTCTGTACCCCAGGGTTATACACAGATACAAACCAAACAATCTGGTAGTATGATCATCTGACATTTATTGCATTCTATAGTGTGTCTCATAACTGCCGTGTGATAACAAATAACATCATTTAATGAGGGAGTTTTTATACATTTTTTGTTAACTTGTTCCATTTTCTCTTGAAATAGAACAATTAATCCTTAATTTTTTTTTTTTTTTTGAGACAGAGCCTCAAGCTATCACTCTTGGTAGAGTGCTGTGGCATCACAGCTCACAGCAACTTCAAACTCTTGGGCTCAAACGATTCTCTTGCCTCAGCCTCCCAAGAAGCTGGGACTATAGGCACCTGCCACAATGCTTGGCTATTTTTTTGTTGCCAGTTGTCATTGTTGTTTTAGCTGGCCCAAGCTGGGTCTGAACCTGCTAGCCTCAGTGTATGTGGCCAGTAACCTACCCACTGAGCTATGGGTACCATCCTTAATCCTTAATTTTCTAACCGATTTTGCAATAATCTTGCCATATTGTGATTTATACTTGTTTTAACTCTCAGGGCTACCATTTTGATTGATATAACCATAGGTTTAGTTTCTTATCTTTGTTTTTAAAATTAATCTTTTTTATTAGAAAGTATTTTTTCACTAATGTGAAGGGGAACTTTAGGTCATTTCATTTTATAAAAAATTTAATTATACAGAATTCATTGGGATTCCATCAATGTGCGTATTACTCACCAGTCTATTAGTATTCAATGTTCATATATTTATTATGATGTATCCTGGTTGTAATTTTTATTTTTGGGTGCTTATGCAAATAGCTACACTTTTATGTAGCTATTACAGCATTAATCACTGTATTAGTAGATTTTCTTTTATAACAGACTTTTATGCTTGATATAATTTGAGACATTTTTTCTGAGTTTTATATAATTCATTTTATGCTTTTTATTGTTAATTTTATGTTTCACTAAACCATTTCTGAGACACAAATCCATTTTTGTCACTTAAGGATATAAGGCAGCATAAAAAAGTAAGAGCAAAAAGTACAGTTCAACGCATGTAAAAATTAACACACAAATGATGTGCTTGTATTCTAATGAAAATAAACCAGCCAAATTGATAAGCAAGGCTTTCCTCCTAAGAATGGACAACCTCTAACAATATCATAATTAAAAATAATTTATTTCCATAGGATTGTAATTAAGCTTGCATTTCAAGTTTGTAAAATGAATATCAATATACTTGTTTTCCTTCCTAGCAGCTTTATGCCAAATGATAAACCATCTGCGACAAACATGGTTAGCAAAATACTTAATGAAACATACTTCTATATTACCATATGCAAAGTGGCAAGAGAGCATGATTATTTTTCTAAAGCTTTCTTTTCACATCTGGGATTAATCACTTATTTGCTAGTTGACTAGGTCACTTTGGGTAACATTTCAGTGCAGATTCTGGTATTAATGTGGAGAGGAGGGAGCACTCATACGTTGCTGGTAGAAATGCAAACCAATATAGCCTCTATGGAAAGAAGTATGAAGAATCCTCAAAGCTAAAAGGAAACCTGTCATTTGATCCTGTAGTCCTGTTACCACATGTCTACCCAGAAGCAAAACAACAGCAACAACAACAACAGCAAAAAACCCAAACCCCTCAACTTTACCATAGGGTCATTTGCACCAGAACATTTACTGTAGTTCAATTCACAATTGCCAAGATGTGGAATCAACCCAAATGCTCGTCAACCCATGAACGGATTAATAAACTATTTATATGAATCCTATGGGCTACTATTGAGCCATAAAAAAGGTGAGACTTTACAGCTTTCGTATTAACCTATATGGAGTTAAAGAGCATTCTCCTTAGTAAAGTATCACAAGAATGGAAAAGCAATTATCCAATGTACTCAATACTAATATGAAACCGGTGGATGAACAACTACATGCCCACAGGAGATGCAAACAACATTAAAATTCAAGTGTGGGAGATGGGGGAGGAGAGGAGGAGAGAGAGGGGATTAGGGAAGCTCTCACCTAAAGGGCACAACATAAGGATATGTAGGGCTCAGCTACAACTTGGACTTTACTTAACAGAAGCAAACAATGTAACCTAAACATCTGTAGCCTCATATTAATCTGTAATAAAAATAGATGAATGAATAAATACACGAATCTCAAAAAATTTTAATTTTTTCATTTTTCTCATTTATAAAATGGGGATAAGAATGCATATGTCAATTTAGTTACAAAAATGTGAAGATCTAATGAATATCAGTGTAATCGCATAATAAACAGCTTCATTACTCACCTGCATTTCTTATTGTACTGGCTTTGAGATTAGGGGCTTGCCAAAGTGGGAAAATCAGTTTTTTCTGTGAAAATTTTTGAGAAAATAAATTTACATATAATTGCATATGTGTCTGTTTCAAAAAGAATATCACTAAGTGCTTACAAGAGTTATATCAGAAGAGAGGGAAGACAAAGGGAAAAAATGGAAATAAAGATAGTTATTTCTTGTATTGTTTCTGCCATAGCCTCAGTCAGAGACTATTATCTGTAGATTAGAAAATATTTGAAGCTGAGGGCTGCGCCTGTGGCTCAAAAGAGTAGGGTGTCGGCCCCATTTATCAGAGGTAGTGGGTTCAAACCCAGCCCTGGTCAAAAACTGCAAAAAAAAAAAAAAAAAAACAAATATATATATGTACACACACATATTATATATATATATGTATACACTATATATATATATATTTGAAGCTCAGTATTTGTTAACATTGGATTTGCTGAACACTAAATGAACAAAAACAAAATAATCAAAAAAAGCCCCCCAAAAACAGCCTAAGAGGAACATTAATAAGATTGTGCTTCAAATTTTCTAAAATGACTCTGGAGAGAAATAACTAAATCCTAACTGTACTAAACTTGTTTATTTATTTCATACCTGTTTATATTTGGATTCCTTAACTATAACTAGTTATAAACCCTTTTAATATGCTGCCATGGTCTATATGGGTCCCCTAATTTTCATGGGTTGGAAACTTGATCCTCAGTGCTGAGAAGGGGTGCCTAATTGGAGATGTTAGGGTCATTGGGGCACCACCCTCATGAACTGATGATATTATCACAGGGGTGGGTTTTTATTGCTAGAGTGTGTGTTCATTACAAGAGGAGGAGGTCAGCCCCCCTTTTATTTCTCTCCCCCATGTAGTGGCTTACACCATAATAGTCTTGGGATAATAATAATCATACTGCCACAAATATTTTTTGTGTTTATGCACTTGAATACTTGTATTAGTCGTCCTATAAGATATATTCCTAAAAATAAAATTCCTGGATTAAATGGTACATGCATTGATTTTGGTAAATATGGTCAATGGCAGTTATACAAGTTGTGCAAATATAGGCTCTTTTTCTCTACACAAGTCTAAAGTAGATATAATCATCCTTTCTGTTATTTCTCAATCATAGATCTGAAAATAGATATCCCACTTTTTAAATATACATTTCCTTAATCAATTATGTGGTTGAGTGTCTTTCCAATACTTAGAAGTTATTTGTTTTTCTCCATTGTTGAATTATGTTTTCACATTATTTGACATTTTATTTTGAATTTGGCATTTTTCTTAATGATTTGTGATAATATTTCAATATAATGACTAGTAAGACTGTGGCATATTCATTCTTATAACTTACAAATATTTCTCCTAGATTCTCATTTCTTCTTAAAATTTATTGCTAGTATTTTGACATGGGAAGTATAAAATGTGTGTTGTTAAAATCTGAAATTTGGACTTCCATGTAGCAAAATACAATGGTATTTGCTTAATTCTACTGTCCACATATATTATTTAAAATAACACAGAACAAGAAAAAATGAAACTATGCAAAAAATACTCTCTGGTCACAAATAGAAGATGGACAACAAAGAATTTTCTAAATATGCAAAACAAAGAAATACTAAAAATACCAAATCCCATTGAGCGAGCCCTTAAACTGTCACCACGAGCCTCTGCAACAGGGAAAGGCAGGCCAAAACTTAGAAAAACAGACAAAAAATATTCAAGGCAGAAAGAAGAGGGGAGTTAGTGATGGACTAGTATTGCTTTAAAACTGTCATCAGGAAAAGAAAGCCTACTCTAAAAGCAAAATGTACCAAAAGCATTTTTTGAAAATGTCTTCTAGCAGATCGGCAGCACTACCAGCAGGAGTGGACAATTGTCCTCAACTATTTATTTAAAAGTCTATTATTTTCTGGCTAAATTAAAAAAAAACCTTATCACATATCAAATCACCATGTATATGTAGGTCTGCTTCTAGCCTTCTTACTCATTTTTGATTCATGGAGGTTGAAAGTCATGTGTGGAGAATGGTTATTTATGAAAGCTCAGTTTATGGAACATAAAACGGCAAAACAGAAAAGGAGAAATGTCCTTTAACAACTTAATAGTAAAAGGAGGAGCAAAAAAGGCAAAAGAAGAAAATTTAGATTTTTTCAATATTTAAAAAAGAAATCTTAGGATCAGGAAAAAAAAATTTCACTGAACAGATTGGAATTTCTAATACTGACAAAAGAAGGTACCATTGAACCAGTGTTCTGGGGTGAGTGGGTACCTGTAAAGCTATCCCAAAAGGCGCAGGGCTCTGAGAAGCCTAGAACGTGACTGACAAATCCTGTTTCTTAGAAATAAACATTTACCAGGGATTTTTGAACAGAAGCTATTTCTCAGGTGCCTGGAAGTTGGTAGATCTTCACGCTCATCCTCCAGAAAGGATTCTTAATGTAACAAGGTTCTTTTTTTGTTTGTTCGTTTGGTAAAATACGTGAAGCTAGTCATGTTTCAAATTGTCTTATGAAATGCAAGAGCACTGGGGAAATTGGATAAGCATCTTTATGAGGGGTCACCTATGCCATAGGCATTATTTCTTAACCTCCTTGCAGAATGCCCTGGGGTGCTGGAGTCAGACATTGGTCATTACGGCAACTTTGCTTCGATGGCATTACTCTTGCCATGCAATATTCTGTTTTCCTACAACTGTGAATCCTGTAAACAAAACCAATTCCACAAAATAAGCAGGTGAAATTACGCAAACCTGTAAATAATTACTGAGCAAAATCAGAGAATGAGCATCAGTATCCCTTAGGTGAGACCCCTGGCCCCAACACACACACCAAAAGCAAATGTAGGACTAAGAAAAAATGTAGAGCACCAAATTGAATCGTATTCACCAAAATAAGCTCTTGTGGATATGAAAAACATATTTTGAATTAGGAATTCAGAAATTAAGAAAATATTTTAGGGGTCTAAGGACCAAAAGATTTAAAAAAAAAAGATGAAGGAGAGAAATGCAATGAGAGTTGGTAGAATTGGAGAAGGAATGAAAACAAAGCCCAACATCTTTGTAAAGATGGGATGAAATTAAAATGTGCCAAAATAGGAATATATATTCAAATAAAAATTACTAAGGTTCATTGAATAAAGGCAGGGAAATACCTGAAAGAATAAAAATAGTGTAAAGAAATTAGTAAAAAAAATTCACAAAGTGGCAGAAGGGGAGAACAAATAAAGTGGTATGTGTAATTATAGTCCCTGCAAAATAATTCAACAAAACTAATACTTTAGATTGTAATCCTAGAAAACTTTGTAGTAGAGGAAAAAACCTACACTGAACCAGAAAATAAACCTGAAATCATATATTAAATGTAACTTCAAATATAATGGAAGAAAAAATCAAGGACTCCAAGAATAGCAAATAAATTAGATTTGAAGTAGACTTCTCAGTAGCAAGATACAAATCAGAGCAATAAAGAGTGGGATTTTTTTAAACCAATGAAAGAAATCATGAACCAAAACTCTACACCTAAACTTTGAAAATCAAGTTATCAGAAAAATCACTTTCAGATACGAGGGCTTAGTAACTTAATTTATGTGTCTTCTTGAGAAATCTATCAGAGAATAAGCATCGTTCAACCAGGGCATTATTGGCAAAATTAACCAAGGTTAATAATCTTGATATGAGTAAATTCAAGTTAAGAATTATAAAATCTGAAATTCAAGTTAAGAATTATAAAATGTATAAAGGAAAATGTTCATATGTAAAGACCATAATTTACAATGAAAATGTAATAGTTAAAAATACCTATGCATCAAATAACACAGAAACAGCCTTTGTAAAGTAAAAACCTCATGATATGCAAGGAGGCATAAATAGGATTAAAGTAAAACAGAGTTGTCTTTAACAATCACCCGTAGCAGAAAACACATGAAGTGTGCAAAATATAAGTAAAGATACAGAAAAACTAAAAACACAATCAGCAAGGTAGATCTTACAAGGATAGATCAAAATTTATGTCCTAATAGTATAGAACACCTCTTTTAAAATGCACATTTAATATTCTCACAAACAGATATTAGGTTACAAAATCAGTAAGTTCTGTAGTATGAAAATATTATGAATAATAACTTTTAATCACAATGCAATGGAATTGGAGATTATTAGTAAAATTATACAAGACCTTCCAATTTTTTTACTTAAAAAATTAAATGCCCTATTAAATAATTCTTGGGTAAAAAGGAGGAACACAAGTGGTTGTTTTGGGTAAAACTTATGATAATGACACCACTGTATATCAGAATCCTTGAAATAGTGTTTAAAACAGTGATCACTGAAAAATTCATAGCATTGAATTCTTTTTTAAATTTTTATTTATTGTTTGGGATTGAATGAGGGCACACAGAATTAGGTTACACTGATTGCATTTGTTAGGTAAAGTACCTCCTATAATTGTTTCATGCCCCCAAAAGGTGTGCCATACACTGGGACTCCCATCCCCCTCACTCTTCCCCTCCCCGCTCCTTCATTTCCCTGCCTCCCACCCTCTCTTATGAGAGTATGTATTAGATCGTCTACTGGTTTCATATTAGAATTGAATACACTGGATTCTCCCTTCCTCATTCTTGTGATACTTCACTAAGAAAAATGTGTTCCAACTCTATCCAGGTTAATACAAAAGTTGTAAAGTCTCCATCTTTTTAAATGGTTGAATAGTATTCCATGGTCTACATGGAATCCATTCCTGGGTGGGTGGGCATTTAGGTTGTTTCCACATTTTGGTCACTGTAAATTGAGCTGCACTAAATAGTCTAGTGCAAATGCCCTTATGATAAAATGAAGCATTAAATTCTTTTATCAATAAAAATGAAAGTATGAAATAAATGAACTAAATATCCATCTCAAAGAGTAGCGAAAAAACAGAATAAGTCAAAGGGAAGTAAACTAAGGAAATAGTAAATAAGAAAAACAGACACTAAAAGGTGGAAGCAATAGAGGTAATTAATATCTAGCATTCTGCATTTTTTAAAATAAAGAAATATCTAGGTAACTTTATTAAGAAAAAGATTGAAACCACATACGTTAGAAATAAGTACAGGAGAAAATTATCATTGAAATATATGATAATACTTTTAAAATTTTATAGAAGAATATCTTGTAGATCTCAACAAATGAATTTGAAACCCTAGGAGATATGATTACTATTTTACGTAAATATTGATTTTAAAAAATTGGTACCATTTGAGATAAAAACCTTAGACAGACAAACTCTCAAAGCACAAACAAGAAGTTACCATGTTTTCATTAAAAAATCCTCCAAAACATAAAAATGAACAAAAGTACCCAAACACATATGATTTCGTAAGAGGCTAGTAACAAATCTTCAAATGGTGATAGATCCAATGCTCCTTAAATTGTTCCATAGTTAAAAATTAGAGAAATCGTCTTAATTATTTTGTGAAGCCTGACGAAGGTTGATACCCACACCTGCTAAAGACAGTGTAAGTAAGCTGTATACAGATACTCATAAATATACAAGCAAAAGTACTAACTAAAATGTTAGCAAATATAACCAAACATCATTATGGAAATAAAGACATTATGACAGTGTAAGATTTATTTTAAATAATTTAATGTTGGTTCATAATTAGAAATATCCTAAGTCTTTAATTTATGTGCAACTTGTTTTTAAAAATGTATGTTAGAAGATACACAATTGACTATTACAGTTTTCTTTATTGTATGACAACAATTGTCCTCAACTATTTATTTAAAAGTCCATTATTTCCTGGCTAAATTTAAAAAAAAAAAAAAAGCACCCTATTACTTATCAAATCACCATGTATACATAGGTCTGTTTCCAGCCTTCTTATTCACTATTTGATTCAATTTCTATTAATATATTTATTTTATCCTGTTTGACATACCATAGTTTGCACATTTTGATATCTGTATCTGATAGCATCAGTCTGGGTCTCTGGAAACAAACTGTGAGATGAACAGGAAGTTTTATAGTGAGTGTTCTGGTGATCAACCTCTATTGGGAAAGGTTGAATCAGGAAAGGTGAAGGCAAAAATAGAACTGAAATGGTACAACAAAGCCACAATCAGTCCTGCAGGGAGCTCTGATGAAAGGATTGACTTCGAGAGATGTCCCAGTGGGGGCAAGATGGCTGAGCTTTTATACTCCAGCACCAATGATAAGTTAGAGGCCAGGCATGGTGCTTCATGCCCGTAACTCTCAGCATTTTGGGAAACTAAGGCAAGAGCATCACTTGAGGCCAGGAGTTCGAGACCAGCTTGGCAACATTGCTATTAATTTCTAGACCCTTTCTAGAAATTAATAATGATGATGATGATTATCCAGGTATAGTGGCACACACCTATAGTCCCAGCTATTTAGGGGGCTAAAGCAGGAAGATCAGTTCTCTCTATCCCAGGAGTTCAAGGCTGCAGTAATATTTGATCATGTGGGTAACAGACTGAGACCCTATCTCAAAAAGAAATAAGAAAAAAAAAATAGATACTGGCTCCATCTGGGAAGTGATACAAACTCTGAGTAAAATGACTTTCTTCAGCTGAGAGGTATTACGGGAGAGGCCTGGTGGCTGGGAGTTTTCAGCCAGCAGAATTCTGAGAGGCAGAGGAACAAGTCCTTCAATCCTGAAGAGGGATCTGGGTAGAAAAGCGCAGAATCCACAACTTGCTACTTTATGGGTTTTTTTTTTTTTTTTGGAAAAAAATGATTGTGATTATTTATTTATATTTTCTCTACAAATGAATTTTAAAGTTGCTTATCAAGTTGTTTTTTTATAATGCCTTTCGGAAATGCATCTAGAATCCCCTTAAAGATGATCTTTGTCACATAATCCTTCCGAAAATATAAAAAAGTAGAATTTCTCTTTACTGTTGAATATATATGTTTTTCTCCAGAATATGCTTAGATAACCAATAATTGTTAAGACACTTGGTAAGTTCCTTTTTCGGAAGACTCCAGGTGTTTGCTGCACATGGCTGCGTCCATGCTGTGCTGTATCCCCACCCTGTGTGGTTTCTGAAAAAAGATTTCTTGAGGAAAGTGACAGCTCTTAGGTTCAGGCTTCCCGAGAAGAGAAGCAAAGGCCCAAGTGTTCCACCCCCTCACCCTCCCCAGAGGGGTGTGCTAAGAGGCCCCACAGGATGAGTCTGTGCTCCAGCGGAAGAACACGCTCCCTAAGTATTTTCTTTGTTATGATGCAAGCGGAAAGATAGCTTTTTCAGGAAAATAAAAACGAAAAAACAAATTAGTGCCCTGTAGTCTGGAACTGTGGTGCCAGGTATTTTCAAAAGGAGTCCGGGGAGGTGGCTGCCCAGCACTCAGCACCTTGGGCCCACCAGATTTTGCAGTCCGCCTGACTAAGGAAAGCCAAGCTTGGTGCAAATCTGTTGAGAGAAATAGAAGAAGGTATTTTGTCCAAAATATACAGATACAGAGGCCATTGTGAAAGTTTAGAGATATGTAAAAATTAAGCAATGTGAAATCTGTGCACACAGAAACAAATGAAGTCCTCCCAGCAACACCTTTAAGCCAAACAGGTTGAAATTTGCACGGGTGAATCAACACCGACACTTTAAAAAAACCAAAAACCAAAAAAACCCAGACACTTCAAGTCTGTAAGTAGTCTGTCTGAAAACTTTCCATAGTGACCCATATAACACCTGGAATCACTTTTAGACCATTCCTCTCATTGCACCACACCTTGCTTTTGGAAGACCAATTTTCTTCTCTTTTTAATCGTTTCTTTCTCCTTATTCTTTCTATTCTTTTTGTTTCAGAACGATTTGTTGAATTCCTGGAAATATTTTCCATCCTCCTAATTGAGTTCACAAAACTTCACCTTGTCCTTTGCGTCTGCATCTCTTTGACTTTAACTTTGAGGCAGACATTGGTATCATCTTTGATTCCAATGCCATTGCAACTGTGCTTTGTTTTTCTACCTTATGAACACTTGTGTGAAGGGGTTTCCTTTTTATTTAAATTTAATTCTCAAGAACTCAGCCTATCTGGATACTTTTGTCTTAGAGTAGTCAGTTCTTGTTTTAGAGGCAGGCTTTAGTCTGCGATCTCTGAGATTATAAAGGTTCTATATTGAATGGTATCTTCTAAATCTGTGCATCGGTCTGGATTTTCCTGGGAGTTTATTCATTCAGCCTGTTGCATCTCTTTCTTGCCTTGGCTTTTCTTTAATTGATTAACATTTTAGTTTGTTCCTAATCATAACTAATAAGCTTTATTTATCAATGTGTTAGATTGAGGTGTTTCTGAAACACAGGTAAAGTAAGTTCTTTCTCTCACAGTGAAGGCTGTTCTGATTATACGGGATGAGAGCAAGAACTGAGGAAGTGGTAGAAACAGGCAGAAGGTGGCTGGGTGCCTGGGTTTTCCTTGAAAGAAAAGGAAATAAAGGGTGCAACAATTTTTATTGCTATAGCAGCTTTTTCTTACTTTGTGTATCTTTAGGGAGTCCCCCAAGGCAGAACTTTCTTTTTATTTGAAAAACCGCTTACTTCATTTTAGCTTCTAGGAAAATTCCTTAGTGAGAGACTGATCCAACTGTTGAACCACCTTGCTGAGCACCTGACAGGTCTGGTTCTTCTAGGGGCTCCAGCTGCCTTTGCAGTGGGGATCCTGTGCAAGTCCTGCAGCATGGATTCACTTACTCAGTTGTCTTTTTACCTTCTCTGAATTCCGGGTGACTCAGCTAGGTTAGCTTCATAAACAATGTGTTCGATGCTCTCAAGAAATTCCTCTGTCACTTAATCATACCCCTTTGCCTTTTTGCAGTGGTAAATTGGATTTAGTAACAATATTGTTTTTGGAGTGTTTTTAGATTCCAGAGGTATTTTAGGGAATAAGGAAAGGTAGTCTCATGGAAAATTAGCCAAAGAATAAGAACACTTCATACCAATTTGGAAAATGGAAACCAGACACTTAAAATCCCACTAACTAATAGAATAAATGTTTCTCAGTAAACCATATCGTTTTTAAAATGTAGTCATAGAAAATTGGTATAAGACCAGATAATGGTGGAAACAAAATCCCAGAATAGGCAAGAAGCAATAGAGTCCGGCAAATATGCAAGGGAAAGCCGCTTGGAGAGGTAAAAAATATTGATTTTCTTGGAACTGAAAGAATAAGTTTAAAGACCATCATGTGCCTTCTCAAAGACAAGTGCATAATAAAGCTCATGCTGTTTTCATCTCCTTGGCTCAATAAAGCACTTAATCATTAATTAAAAGCTAAGAAAAGAAAATGAAAATACTGGAGAAGAAAAAGATATGAAATAATCTTTTATGGCAGTGCTTTTTTCTTTCATAAACCTAAATAAGAGAAAAAGATTAAAGTTACAAGCAATAGTAAAATAATTATTTGGTGCAGCATGCATCAAGAGAGAAAGAGGGAGAGAACAGAGAGAAACCCTGAATATGAAGAGTAGTGCAGCTGGTGCCAGAAAAGTTGGGGGAGGTGGGGGGCGAGGGAATGTGTGGTGTTATGCAAGAGACCCTGGACGCACTTGTAGGCGACCTTCCTGTGCGGGGGAAGTGTCCGATCTGTCATCAAGAGGACCAGTGGACTGCTTACAGGAAACTGGTGAGAGAAGATCCGCTGATTAATATTAATTTAAAACAGATAAATCTATGCAATTTATTCATTCAAATTAACTGAAAATAGACAAATTAATTTAAAATAGAGAAATGTCTTCCTTATCTTCTCAGCCATTGATAATAGGAAAAAATTGACAGCATTGTTCATGCTTTGTGGCTTTTCTCTTTTGCAACTTTTTCTTTTTTCTTTCTTTTTTTTGACTGAACTCTTTCTCCTGCATTTTTCCCCACTGCCAATAGCCTACCTAGTGCTGGAAGAAGAAACGCAGCCATGATCAAAGCCAGGTGTATATCATGTCCGTTCTCACACTCCCTGGATTTGTGGCTCTGTATCTGCTGCTGCTGCAGCTCACGCACTTTAATTTTGGTGTCTATGACTTTCATCTTCATTATCAGGAGAGAAAATTCCAAACAGCTGTCTGACCCTCCCTTCTTCTCTTAAGTCCTCCTTCTTAAACTTTTAAGAAAACTTTAATGATATTTTAGCAGCTAAAGGATCAAATTTAAATTCTATATACAGGTGTGTAAGGATTTGTTCCCTTTTCTTTCTTGCCACCATCTCTTATTTCCCAACCCACACCCCAAACATCAGAACTTACCAACCTCAGTTACCACTTTCCTTCCACATGAAGAGCCTGTTCTCAGAAGGTTGGTTTCCTGCCTGCCACCAGCCATTTCCTGATCCCTCTCGCCTGCCCTTTGTTTATGAAGTATTCTTTACCTTCCTGTATCCAAATTAAGGCCGTCAACAAAAGTGCATCTTATTTCCTTCTCAAGGACAAGTCCCTGTTTAATGTGGCCTTTGTGGATTGCTTTGATAATTTTGATAATCCTTATTATGTCTGCCATTTATTTTGTTATCTGAATGGTAGAATGTGTGGCATTACTTTAACTTTTTATTTAATGCCTCAGCTATTTGAACTTCCTTTATTCAACATGTCTTGTTATTTAGGAGGAGGAAGTTGATTAATAAAAGTTTTTTTTCCCAGGATTTATTGAATGTACAACTCAAAGAAAATATAATCTTTTCTAATGAGCAAAAAGAATCAAATATTTTTTTCCTGCCTCAGTTAAATCAAAGGATACCAAAAGAGAGAAAAATTTAATATTCTTTTATTGAAGTACGTTTGCAAGCCTTCCCTATTTAAAAATAGCTCTTAATAGTCAGCTCTGTATTTTGCATTTCATCACTGGAGGATTCAATAGGGTGGCATTCTGCCTTTTATTATAGTTGCAGGAATAAAATAATTCTATTTCTTTCAGTGTAAAATCCCTACATATGCATTTGATTTGAGGTATCAGTTAGAGCCAGCTAATTCAAAAGGAAAAAATATGTTCTCTTTAAGGAAGAATCATTTATACTGTTTAAAAAATAGTACAATATGTTTTAAGGAAAACTGTACAACATTTGGGGCTGCATGGAACTCAATTAATCTGTAATCCATTAAGCAAATGAAATTTTACAATGTTTCCTTGCTTTTCTGATGTATCAGTGCATCATAGCAGTCTGGCAAGGCTCTCAACCTCTACAAATAATAGAGTTACAGTCTCAAACACTCAGTATTATGAAGATCTCAGCTCACTACTGACTGTCCTCAAATGCAGAAAGGAAAATGGTGCTCACCAATGAGAATGAGGGAAAGGAGAGACAGGGCGAGAGAGAGAAGGAGAAAGAGAGAGAGAGAGAAAGAAACTTTTACTTCTTTATTTCTGGAAATCTTTTCACACCAAGCAATTGGCTGTATAAGATCTCTCCCAATTTCCCCATGAAGCCACTTTCTGTGAATGAAAATAGAGGGGTGCCTTTTATATCACTGTATGAACACTTCCGTAGAGTCCAAAAGGGTAGTGGAGGTTAAAAAATGGTATAACGGCTTTAATGGTACAATATTGTTGTTGCGGATACTTATAAATATCCAAGTGAAAGTGTTAACTAAAATGTTAGCCAATATAATCAAACATCATTATAGAAATCAATACATTATGACAGAGTGAGACTTATTCAATATAATTTAAGGTTGGTTCCTAATTAGAAATGCTCTATGTCTTCAATTTATTTGCAACTTGAAGAGTTGCAGAGCTTGCTGGGTGTCCCAGGGATTGTCTCATACCCCATATTTCATAATTTTGTTAGAGACTGCACATACTTCCTTCCAAATTTCCTTTTTTTCTTTTCTAAAGTAAGTATCCATTGCAAAATAAAAGAAAGGAAACCCTTGGATTGTGTAGGCTGGAAAACTAATCCAAAGGACATAATTAAAGATGATTTGTAGGTATATTATTTGCTTACTATCATTCAATAAATCACCTATCTTATTTTTATTATTTATCAAATTTGGCTAATTCTTATTGGCTTCACTAATAATGAAATGAAGAGAGACAGGAGAGTTCTGGTCTCCAAAGAAGTTCAGACAATTGAAACAGCATGACCACAAATAGATTATTTTTTATAGCATTTGTTTGGGCTGTCCAATGCTTTGTATGTAATAGTAGAAGGAACTTATTATCAGCAATGAAAAAACAGATTGCCAAGTTTAGAGGCCATTCGATGTTCATGAACTTGGAAATTCCAGGGAAACTGAAATCTCTTTTTGGTCTCTGGGTTGACTTATCCTTGGTAAAAGATCGTGTTTCTTTTGTTTGCTTTTTCAGAAGAATAAAAAGATTCTCTCAAACAAAACTTAAATTAGGGATTTCTTCAAGTTGTGATATAGAGAGATAAATATGTATAGTAGCATTGTAGAAATCAGTAGACAATTATAAAGTACAGACAGATAATAAAAGTCATAAACACAATAAAATGTACATTTGGTGTTACCCTCTTCTGAATCTCTTCCTGTCTCCTTCCTCCCGGCCCATCCCCTCCTCTCCTCTTGTTTTGTTCTTTCTTTCTCTGAGTTACATGAATAGCACTTACGTGAATATATCTTTTCAGCCAAAGCAAAATCACACACTGTATATATTTATGTAAGCTGTCAATAATCTTTGTAACATGTCGTATTTGCTGGTCAGAGAGGAGGGGTGGACAGGATAATTGACAAATGTAAGGACCAGTAGTGAGGAACATAAGTTTCCTTATTTAATTCTTTAATCTTAAGTATGCATCTCCAAATGTGCTGGGGGGAAAAAGAAAGACAGACTATTTCAAATCACTTGCATTTTATGAAATGTTGAATGTGAGTTGACTCAATCTAGTTGATATGTAGAGATTTTCTGATAAAAAGGCTTTTGTTTGTTTCGGCTTTTGCGAGTGGCTCTTTTAAGGTAACTCCTGGAATCGCATGATATTTGTGTTTCTTTTTCATTTCAAAATGTTAGGGGGGTACGGGTGCTTTTGTTACATGACTTTATTGTATAGGGCTTAAGGCAAAGCTTTCAGTGTGCCTGTCACCAGCAGAGAATTCACTGTAAACAATCATAAAATGGAATGGAAAAATGTCTTTCATAGCAACTAAAATATTGGTCTTTTTGAAATAAAAGCTGGTGGAATATACTGATAAGCATAGAGGTGGCTGTGATTTTTTTGCCAAAAATATCTCAGCAGAAAAGACAAAAGAAGCAGAGGTAGATTCTCTGATGGTATACAAGCAACATGTACCCTTAATGTGATGCTATAAAGCTGTTTTCGTTTCTCCGTGTATTCGCCCACTCCACCTAATGCTGCAGAGAGAGAATTCATCAGCAAATTGTCCCCTTCGTGATCATCATATCAATCTGTATTCTCAAACTTCTAAAGAACGTTATTTCTTCACTTTAAATACAAGGAGTGTTGGAGGAAGAATATATTTATTTAATATGTTTTTAATATCTTTATATATTCTTTTCATGTCTATTTAATATCTTTTATTTTGCATTTTTTCAAATGGCTCCTTTGAGATAGTTCTAGAATTATGAAGTATTTATAATGTGAAAAAAATAAAGGAAAAGAAAAGCGCTTCTAGGTGCAGAGGCGACTATTTGGGGAGCTTGAGTGTAAGTAGTTAACTGAGACGTGATCACAGGGAGAAGCTGTGAGGACCAGCAAGGGGAGGGAGAAAACCCATCCCCAGGATATGTTGAGGCGTCTGCTGTGGTTGGTGTGAGAAGTTCACGAGACGCCTGTAAGAATGGTCCACAAGAAAGACAGGATGGGATGAGAGGGGAGACCCCAGCCAGCGGCTCCTGTCCGCCTTTGAGCATTACCTGCCAAGAACGTTTCCTCTCCTATTTCTAAGCTGGAATTGAGCCACAGCCCTTCCAGCTCTTACTGGGTCACAGAACGAACCTGATTCTGCAAGAGGGATGATTTCAGATGAGTGCGTGAGAGCACAGTGAATTCGAGCTGGCACAGAGCTGTCTGCTTCGTCTTCACTGAAATCAGAGGTGGCACAGGGATTGATGCAGGGCCGAGGGGCGTCCTGTATGGGACATGACATAGGGCACGGCTTTCTTCTAACATTTGCCCTATTAGTTCTTTTTCCCCGTATTTATCTCCTTAGTTGTTATCCCTATCTGGGTGTTTTGCTTTGGGGAAATATTTGAATAGAAGGAGAAGGGTAATCTCTTCCCCCATGAATAACTAGAAGGTCATGTTGTGGAGAATTACTCTGGGATCCTTAAGAATTCGTGATTTGAATCAAAACTGCTCAAGAATTAAGCAGCGTGTCAATTCCCTGGCATTATGCAGTAATCAAAGTCACAGCTCTTCACTCATCGCTTCTCTTTCTATTTCTTTCTTTTCATGAATAGCCAACTTGATTATTTATAAATTTGTTTATTTATTATACATATATTTATTAAGTCCTGAGTGTGTGCCTGACATCGTATTAGGAGCTGGAAACAGAGTAGTAACAAAGAAGCCGAGTAATTATGTCCAGGGATGGTCTATTACCTTTAGTCTGAAAAGTGCTTTGCACATTTGCTCTGTCTAATTTTTAGAGCCAATGAGATTCTGGGCATTCGTCTGCCTACTGAGAGCTGCAGAATGTGGGGAAAGACCACGTGTACACACATGACTGGTAAAGCAAAGATTATTCAGTGCTGGTGTTCAAAAACTGAAGGTCTCAAGATGTCAAGTGCTCATAATCAAAAAGATGGACAGGGCCCTACGTGGACAAAAGGCAAATGTTGCTTTGGCAGGTGATTTATTCTGCTCACCCTGACAGTGTCATCTCTGTATTGCTTCTATCAAAGTCTTCCTACATACTCCATGGCACACTGACACGTGAGAAACAGACTAAATGTGAAGATTGCATAGAGCTGTCCTGGAGGAAGGGGCTTGTGAACTACATTTTGTTGGCCAAAAATGTAAGCTTGAAACCGGTTGTGGGTGTTTATAGCTCCTCAGTAGAAAATGAATGATGAGGCATTCATATTGCTTAAAAGACTTTATCTTCAATTATTTATTTCTGAATTATAACCAGCTATCAATTCTGAAAGAAAGGATCCCGGGCCGTGATAGGTATAATTACAGATTCATATGGAAACTTAAGATGCCAAGAGTATTCTCAACTATTAGTAAATGCAGCTTTCACTATAAATAAAGTGAGACCTAAGTGCTCTCTCTAGAAGCCATTATCAAAAAAGCTGGGCATGAGAAGTGGTGTCCCTTTACCAGCTAAAAATAAAAGGTTAATACCAAAGATATAGTGATGTCCCTTAGCTTGACCAGTTGGCCTTTTAGAGAGATAATAATGATAATGAGCCTCTTGATCGATGGATAGATAGACAGATAGACAGACAGACAAATAATTTATATATTACTTCTCTCTGTCTCTGCCTCTCTCTCTCTCTACACACACACACACACACACACACATTTCTAGCTTATAAAGCTAAAGTAGAGTGCTTTGATCAAGTTCTTGTTCTTCAAAGCTCACTACCTGGGTTTTCAGCTTGGCCATTTTTTTGCAACCTGTGTTAGGGCAAGAAATTCACTCTGTGTGCCCTAGTCTTCTCCTGACAGGATGATGAAGAGTAGCATGCAGTGCACAGCACAGTGCCTTGTCACTATGTTTATTCCCTGTATGTTTTCTCTTTCTCATTATTGGAGAAAATTGGGACAGTTGTCTCATCTCATTCACTTGTCAACTATGTGTCCAGACTGAACTATGCACAGACCTCTCAGTGATGCTGCTGATGTCACCCGAATCCCTGGACACTTGTGTATCTTTGGTACTAACCTTTTATTTTTAGCTGGTAAAGGGACACCACTTCTCATGCCCGGCTTTTTTGATAATGGCTTCTAGAGGGAGCACTTAGGTCCTACCAATGAAGGCTTACGCTTTCCACTTAAACCACAGCCCTTGGACTCGCACAGCCTAGTGCTTTCTAGGTGGAGCTTGGAAGTAGAAAAGGCACTGAGTAGAACAGCGGGGGATTTGAACAGTCTTGCACTTCATCAAGAACCATTCGCTATTGCTGTTTAAGCATTGCTGCAAGTCCGCTGGATTTTATCTTCACAAAAAATTTCTCTTTTGTTGCCATTTTTGTCTCCAATCATTCTCTCCATGTTTCTCCAAATTTGTAAAATCTACCTAAACTCTGGCATTAGACAGGGTTTAAATTTTTTTGGTATGAGTTCTTTAGAACTTATGTAAATCAGGGGATGTGAGTGGCAGATATATTTTAGGTTTACAAAATGTCTGTGGGTATTCTCATAATCGTCTGGTACTTGGCCCACCTCTCTCGTCACGTTTTAGCAATCTTATTTGCCAAATATTACTTTTCTACCATACCTGAAAGGGTAGAGTTCCTCAGGACTTAGCCTTGACCTTCTCCTCCTCTATCTTATATTCTGGCTAAGTGGTTTTACCAAGTCCTATACATTTACAAACCGCCGATGTATCAATGTGATGACAAGTTCCAAATTCTTTGATCTAGAGCTCTTTTTTTCCTTCTGACCACCATATTGTTATTCTCCACCAATTATTTTGAGTCATAATTGACCACACTACAGACAAGTCAAATAACAGACCCAGGACTCGACTTTAGATCCTCTAAATCTTTATCCCAGAAAATGTACCTATAATCACTTCAGGAACAAACTTGAAAATCATTCCCAATATATACTTTATATTCCCATTTCCATGCGATCTGTTATAAATCCTGTGACTCCCAGTTCATCTCAAATGTATACCCATTCTTCTCACCACCAACACCAGCTCAACCCTTATTCCACACCTCTGATTCGCCCTCCTGTGGTCCCCCCTCCTTCCTCTCTACTTCTCCTCTAGTTTATTCTCCATGTAGCAACTAGAGTCATCTCTAAATTACTTCATTTCCTTTGCTTACAATCTTTTATTAATAGTTACAACTGGATAAAACCCAAAGTCATTCTCAAGACCAGCAGGGAACAGCAGGATGTGGCCTTACCTTTGTCTCTAGCCTAACCTCATAGTCCTTCCTTTCTAGCCTACTACACTCTAGCCAAAGTGCTGACATTCTTCTGTTTCAGAAGCCATACCTCTTTCTATACCTATGTTTCTGGTACTATGATGCTCCTTCTGTCTGGACTATTTCTGTAACACCATTCACTGGGCTGAATGTATTTTTTTTTAATTTTGCCTTAACTGTAACTTCCATGACTGCTAACTTAGTATGCTGCCCCCCTCCTATTTATTCAATGACTGTATCTTGTTCTTTCCATTTATAACACTTACTGAGATTGACAATTTGTTCCTCTACTAGTTTGATACATATGTACTTCCCCCCAGTCTGAACTATAAACTCCACAGGGAAAGGGACCATATTGATTTTGTTTACACTGAAAATGCAGCCTTAGCACATATTAAATGTACAACGATGATGTGGTACACAAATCACTTAGCACAGGTGCTAAAAACCATGGTTTTGCCCTTACTAATAAGGGTAAGTATTATGTAGTTTCATGCATCAGCTTGTAAGTTTTATGTGACCATAGTAATGGTTACTTATATTTAGCAATTTCTATATGTCAGGCACTGGGGTAGATGATTCACTTATTTTTTAATTGAGTATGTATTTTAAAATAGATATATACTTAAAATAGATAAATGCCAATGATTCATATATATTATATGTGCTCAATAATCATTAGAGCAAACACAACTGGCTTTTTACATTTTAATTTGTAATAATAACATCATTTCCAGTATAGTTTATCCGCCTGCACCTACAGAAATTATGATATGTTTTTTTTAATCTACTTATTTTAGTGAAGAAAATAATAGGCCTACATATTACTAATATGCAAGTAAAACATTTTTAATGTGTTTCTGTTTATTTTCAATTTAGATTTGAATGAACTCCAGGAAAAATAGGAGAAAGAAGATATAGCATTTCAATCCTTAAGGAATTTATAGTATAAACAGGAGTGTGGAGCTTGGCCAATGAGTAAAGCATCCTCCAGAGGCTTTAAAGTGTAAGGTGCTGTTTACTCCAATCTCTATGCACCAAAAGGATAATCTAAGAGAAGTCGGTTTCCAGGTTGTATGTGTGGAAAGAGTCAGCTTGGCCAAGGTGAATTTCAGAAACAGAGGGACAGAAATTACAGTATAGGGGTTTGAGCCTAGAGGCTAAGAATTTCCATCTGATAAACACTCTATTACTATTTTTCCCTTCACTATGCTTAGTACTCCATATAACTCCTTTAAATTTAGTCCTGGATAATGACTTTTGTTTGAGGGAGGATTCAGTATTTGAATATAAAGCCTTCTTACTAGGAAGGTGTAGAGCCACTTTTCGAAAGTCTGTAATTTCTTTTTACATCTTATTCCTTCCTGTTATACCAGATCTGATATTTTATGTCTTGCCTGGAAAAAAAAATCTACTAGTTTCTACTTCTCAGTTTAAAAACCTCAGTACTCCTTTATTCACTCGACAATACACCAGCATCCCTCTGCATGAAACTTGTCTTTTCACTTTTTTAAGTTGTTTATACATTATCCTCAATCTAAAATGCATTAAGCTCCCTTTTTCAAACTAACTTTCTTAAGAAAAGTTTAAAATTAAACTCTTGAAGGTCTGTGATGACTCACACAATACATGGCTTCACATAACAATCATCAGAAATATATATTATAAGCCAATTATTAGATATTAAGGATTGTGGGCCTTATTTCACTTTTTATGTTTTCCCAGTCCATAGTCATCATTAATAACTTGTTCAGTCAGCAGATATAGACGGAGTGACAGCTTTCTGGGCTTATATTTGAAAATAACTGTACTAAATATTCTTTGCCTTCAAGAAACCTAACATGGGATTTTTGACATATAAAATTTTGATATAAATTTTTATTAGTTCAATGTAGTAGATATAATATGATCAAAAATGTACTGCAGGTTTCCCAGTCAAAAGGGTGAATCTATTCCCTGCCCCTTAATTCGAAGCTGGCCTTATGAATCTCCTCTGAGCAATAGATTGTAGCCAAAGTGAGGTTATTTGAGTTCTGCAGCCTCAGCCTCAAGAAGCTGTGCAGATTCCTTGTCTGCTTCCAGGATAATCATAAGAATTTCACTTTGCTAAGAAATATGAAAGAGCATATGGAGATAGAATCCAGCTAATAAGCAGAACCAGACTTCGGAATGAGGGCATCTTGAGACGGGCTCACTGCAGCAGTGCGACTGAGCCTAGGGAGACAGCTAAACATGGCATCATGACAAATAGATTGGTACTATTTGGTCCTACAAGGTTTGGGGGTGGTTGGTTACATCAACAGATAAATATTACACTTGGCACATCCTTTCCACTAACTATTCTCAGTCATCAGAAGGAAGAAACCAAATATTATAAACATTCTTCTAAAAAGTGAAATGAGAAAGGGGTTTGTACTATTTCATTTTCCTATACATAAACTATAAAATTGATATAAATTTGATTTTTTTCTGATAATAATTCTATTGTCAGGATTTCTGTAGCCTATTATTACTCCATGCGGTTCCAGAAATATTTTTTAAAAAAAGGAAAGATGAAAGGAGACATGTGAGTGACATAATGGCTTTTATCAGAATTTTATGGTGACCAGGAACCATTATTCACCATCTTGCCTGTTGTCTGTCCCTCATGTTCAAGGATTTAACTTACTGCTGCCAGGAATTGAACTGAATCAGTAAGACCCACTTACATCCTATCACTGTGAAAAAAGCATAAAATAATTCATCATTTTGGTTTGTTTTCAGAGAGTGTAAAATTTGGTTTGGAAGCAGGGGAAAGGGGAAAGGATACATTCATAAAGCGAAAACAATCAGAATCGCAGGAATCATTAACATTAATTTTATTCCAGGCTATGGGTCAGCTTGGCGTGCGGAGTGAAGGAGGCACATTTGGTAAATTGGAAGAAAACAACCACAGATGGAGGAATTGGAAGGAAATCACAGCTGGGCGTGCCAAAGGGGCAGCCCAAGCTATGTTCATTTAGCCACCAGGGTAGTTTCTCTAAATCCATTTTCAATTTCAGCTCCATGTTTGTATAAAATTTGAAAACTAGAAAACAGAAAGGCCTACTCTCAATTCCTTTCTCCTGTTCCTTTAACTTCTACTAGAACTTGGACTGTGTCTATATCTGCCTCCGTATCTTGTGGAAATTACAGGAGGGGCAGTAAGTGTAATTGGGGTAAGGAAAGGGGTGAGAGAGGTTTCTACAATGGTTGTTTTCACATTAGTATTTGTTTTACTTGATTGGAGTCCAAATTTGATTAAAGTGTCCCATGTAACATCAAAGTATTTTACTCCACCAAATGTGAAATTCCCTGTCTCTTGCATAAAATCAGCATTATTTTTGTAATGAAGTTGTGAACCCAAAATTTAAGACTTATTTATTTTATTAAATCAAATTAAATTGAATTGAAAGCTCCACTGGAATTTAGTATAAGATATCGATGAGGTTGCCTCTGATCAGCAATCAGAGGTCTTGCCATCTTGTTTTGAACAAAATATTCCAGAAAGTCCTTTAGGACGTGGTACATATTGGTTGCCATTGAGGAACATATTTATTAAAGTTGCATAATCATTACTATGTTTAAAAAATTTCAAATTAATGTGAAGGTACAAATGTTTACTCTTTGGTGACTCCAGGATGGGTGACATAAAAATTGTCCAGGCCTAGAATCAACTGTGCGTAAAGTCCTATCTTTCTATCTGCACAGAAAGTCACCACCAGTGAGCCCTGCCCATCTCTCTGGAACTGGTATGAGCACAGTCTGCTCGAAGCTGGAGGGGTGCATCCGTCTCTTGAAGCCCCTTTGCTTTGTCTTTTCTGCACATCTACCATAAGGACTGCAAAGCTCTCAGGCTTTTACAAAAGCCACTAGACATGGTTGTAAATATAAATTCTACTCCATACCCCAAAAGATACATAAAATATGGAAGATCAGGGCCATTTGCTTACTGGTAACAGGAGTGAGAGCCATGCAGGGAGAACAAATATTCACGGGCTTTTCAATGATTTATCTTTCTTCTCTACCGCTGCTCTGATTAATCGAATTTTTAGAAACCTTCTCATTATTCTACTTCTGATAAACTCTAAATACTGCTGACAGATTTTCTTCCTAGCTCTAGCATTTTGATAAAATCATTTCAACACAATTGACAGGGTAACGACAAAAGCAGAGTCCCTGAGATGATAGATGACTTCTGGTAGAACTTCAACCTTCAAAATGATATGTAAAAATATGTGTCTGATTTTTATGGAGATAAGGCCATAGCTTTCACATTTTCTTATGGGACATTTTTACTCCCAGAAGTTTCATTAATTCCCAGCAATTGCAAATGGGTCTAATTGTTCATATAAGTGAAAACACCCCCTTGGGGGCAGCATTTTGCATTTTAAAGAAACCTTGTGGAGTTTTTCTTTCATCTTTTTGTGTCTCATATCAGGACTGAGCTGTCCCCCTGTCACAGGTTCTTTCTGCCTCTCTGTACTCTGCTTACCTATCAGCCTCCAAGTCGTCTTGACACCTGTACTGTGTTCTCTAACTCTAAGGCCTTATTTCCAACTGGCTGATAAAACAGGGTGGAAGCTAAGGAGGTAAGAAAACAGACTTTTGTTAGGAATCCTGCTTCATTACTTATGTGCTGTGTGTTCTTAAGGGATTCTCTTAACTTCTCTGTGCCTTGTTTTTCTCTAATACATAATGGGGATAAGGGCAAGAACCTACCTCAAAGGCTGGTTATAAGAATGAATTCAGTTAATACATATAAAGCTCTTAGAATAGGACCTGGAGCAAAGTAAATACCACATATATGGCCATTATTATTAATTGTAGCCTAGGAATATCTGTGTTTTACCAATTAACTGATAAAAATGCAGTTCTCTTTAAAACTTGCAAATTATTAAGCAGGGGAGAGAGTAATTGTTTAGGACCTCAAGTCACGTTCGGTGCCCTCAGATCTCATCATCTAGTTTTGTACATTTTCTACCATGTAATCATGATTCCATTTAAAACAGAAGGAATACCTTGACAGGTCTCTCTTTGTGAATTCCATGGTGAAAGTAAAATGAGGGCACACAGTGGTGAGACGGGTGAGCTGTAGAAATCCCTTAAGAGACATCTAACCCAGCCCGGGTAACTCTTATTCATTCGTTAGGTTTCAACTTCAGTATGAATTCTTTAAAAGAGTTTCCTCTAACCTCTGCGTTAGGTTAGGAAACCATTAGAATGGAGTTATTTATTTGATATCTGATTTTGACAGAGAATATAGACTACGTGGCCAGAGCGGAGGGAACTGCCTTTGCCACGTCCAGTCCAGCACCCATTGGAGTGACCATCATAATTCACATGCTTGGTCACTGCTTGTTAACCAGGAGCTGACACCTAAGTGTTTTCAGTGATTGAGTGAGTGCTTCCTCTCTGTTACACCACCTCATAAGACTGCTAGAGAAACGAGTTTGAATTTTGTATATAAAATATTTATTGTTGTGGCTGGAATACAGAACTCTTGATATGTGACCACTTTTTATGACTTATCCTATATTTCGAGAAGGTATTACTTTGGATTGAGTTGCCGAAGTTCCCCTTCCATTTCCATAGAACTACAAACTCTGTATCTCCTTTATGAAATAATGCATTAGAGCAGTCTAATCAATTCTTCTCTCAAAATCTTCTGACGTCTGGAAGAGAAACAGGTATCACGTTGTCCTTTGTTCTCAAACCGAATGAGAAAAATCCATCACTTTGGAAAATGACTTTTATCAAGGTCTAAGTAGTCAATTTTGTTTTAGGATGCATCATGTTAGGATTTTCATGAAGATGTCAAAGAGAACAGAAAAGAGAATTATAATAATTTCATCACTGTGGCAACGAAGGGTAATGGAACTGGTCCTTGCCAGGTTATTTCAATAAACCTATTGGATAATTACACAAAAAGAGCAGCAAAAACATGCCTTTTCCCCAGTTATCTTAAATTTATTCTTTTCATTTCCTATCTTTACTGAAAGATGTGAATAAATATGAATATAAAGAATAATTAGAAGGAAATATTCTCAATTTCTTTTATTAAATTCTCATTTCTATGTTACCCAGAATGTCTTTTCCCTTTTATCTCCTGTTATTTCTCTGGCAATTATCTGTGTATACCATATAAAATCTAAAATTCGCTTTGTGATTTTGGGGCGTTTCCTTCTCTGCCTAATATTTTTCACAGGGGCTTTGACACTGGAATACAAAATATTGATGGTCCTCATTATGAAATTTGTCTTTGCATCCCCTCCATAGGATGCCAAATAGGACTATTTCAGGATGTTTATGGACAGACATTCACCGAACTCTGTAGTTGGACCCCTAATTTCATTCACCATTGATATGGACTCTAATATCATTAATTTATATTTCACAGCTGTACGTGCTTGTGGTTATCAGTAAATATCAGAAAATGAAAAGTGCTGTAGGTGCTCTGAGACCTGAGAAACTCAGAAGCAAAACAGGTTATGATAAAAAACACAAGAGAATAGGGACTGGGTTCTCATTAAAAGAGTTGCTAGAAAATGTTTGTGGTGAATACCATCTGGCCTGTGATTTTTTAAAATTTAATTTAGGCAATAGATGAGGAGCATTCTCTAAGTTAAGTTCAGCACACATTCTGAGGACGGGATAGTCTGTGTTATTACCTTTAGGGCACAAGGAGACAAACATTTCATTTGGCTCCTCTGATTTCAACCCGGTTTTTAATCTCTCTGAATGCCCCCCCCACACACACACACAGACACACACATACAAATATGTTTTAGCTTTTCCTTTCTTTTTTTTTTTTTTGAGACAGAGCCTCAAGCTGTCACCCTGGAGAGAGTGCTGTGGCATCATAGCTCACAGCAACCTCCAATTCCTGGGCTCGAGAGAGTCTCCTGCCTCTGCCTCCCAAGTAGCTGGGACTATAGGCACGGGACAAATGCCCGGCCATTTTCTGGTTGTAGCCGTCATTGTTTGGCGGGCCCAGGCTGGGTTCGAACCTGCCAGCTCAGGTGTACATGGCTGGTGCCTTAGTCCGTTGAGCCACAGGCGCCGAGCCAGGTTTTTCTTTTTATAATAGCTATCTTAATAGGTATGGAGCCATCTATCATTGTGGTTTTTTGATTTGCATTTCCCTGATGATTAGTGATGCTGAAGACCTTTTTTATAGACCTGTTGGCCATTTGTATGTCTCCTTTGGGGAAATGTCTATTGTATTTAAATCCTTTGTCCATTTTTAATCAGTGCAGTGTATTTTCTGTTCGTTTCTTTTTGTTGTTGTTGTTGTTCTGTTTTTCATTTTGTTCGTTTCTGTTCTTTGTTTTGCTATTGATTTATAGCAGTTTTCTGTATATTTTGGATATTAACCTCTTATCAGGCATATGGTTTGCAAATATTTCCTCCTGAGGAATGAGGTGAATGTGGGTTCCATCTTGCCTTCCCATTTCCTGATATCTTACTTTCCTGATGACAATGCTCTCCCTCCAGGATCCTGCACAGTGAGGAAGGCAGAAGGGTGAGACCCTCTGGACTATGGCTTTATGATTAATACTGGCAACTTCTGAGGAGCAAACTACACGTGAGGCTCCCTTCTCAGAGGGAGTAGTTGTGTGTTATGGAGAGTCTTCCCATGGGGATTGCCACATCCTTTGTTTAGGTATGTCCCCATCAGTCATTTCTTCTGGCAAACTGCTTCAGACATATTCTACAGTATCCATTGAGGTCACATGTCTTTTTGACATGATCTTTTCTCAATGCCCATGGTCAATTACCTTTTGTATTATCGACTGAGGCTTATGCATATATTTTCTTTCCCCATATTCAGTGTATAAAATGCCATCCCGTATGATATCTCTTTCCTCTTTTGGCTCTCCCAGGAAGTGTCAGGTAGATGATCTCTTATTTTCTCATAAAACAATTGAACGTAAGGCTACATATTCTCTAAGAATTGGTCTTGAATCTCTCACATCCCTTGGCTTGATCTGGAGACCATACAGCCCTCTATCCCTCTGTAGATAGGAATAAATGAGAAACTCAAGTCACTCTGAAAACTCTCAGAATCTTCTCTCACCAGAACTTCCACTCAATTAATTTTCTGCATTCTTCACGTATTCTAGACATGGGTGACACAGTGATTTTTGTCATGTTGAGTTTGGCCATCATATCTAACATACATATTCTTCCACCTAGAAGAATTTTTCTCATGTGAGACTTCAAACAAACACAAAAATAGCTCTATCAACACACCTCAATGTATGTCTAAATATTCATTAGTCAAATGCTGCAATATTCTTGAACAGCATTCCTACCCTTTATCTAGGCATACTTTCCTTTTAGCTCAGCTGGGTATTGATGAAGGTCTTATTTACCCTTATTCTTTTGTAACTTAACCCAGGGTCAATCCATAGCTTTGAGTTTCTCCTTTATTTCCTCATAGTGCTGTTTTGTCTCCTCTTTGTTTTTACACGGTCATATACATCTTCCAAGAATAAGACCCTATGTCATAAATTAAGCTACATATGACTTACTATATGTACGATTTCTCTGTAATCAAATAAACAAGCCAGAAACAAAGGGAAAATGAATGTTTCTTGCTGTTTCCACAAAGGGTTCACCCTCCCCAATCCTAAGGTTGTCTTCAATTGAGAAAGGAGAATTGCAAGAGGTGTAGATGGTTGCATCAGTGAAGTATTGCAATAGGAAACCGTGTTGTGGGGAAGGTGGGGGTCCCAGGAGAAAACAGGAGAGCACGAAGTTTTTTAAGGCCTAGTCGCAGAAATGGCATGACATCATTCTTACCACATTCTATCAGACACAGTGAGTCACAAACCCAGGTTCAAAGTTTCAAAATATGGAGAAATAGACCCCACCTCTTGATAGGAAGATTGCAAAGGGTGGAGATGTGTAGCTGGAGGAAGCATGATGACCAGAGGTTATG
This sequence comes from Perodicticus potto, assembly GCA_963574655.1. Taxonomy (NCBI): domain Eukaryota; kingdom Metazoa; phylum Chordata; class Mammalia; order Primates; family Lorisidae; genus Perodicticus; species Perodicticus potto. The sequence continues at coordinate 19,844 of CAUYRH010076025.1, read as the reverse complement.
AGCATCGTGTGTGGCTTGCAAGGTGATTATGCTTCTGTGTGTGTGTGTGTGTATACATATGCATACCTGTAAAAAAAAGTAACTAGTTCAAAGTCAAATTTTCTTATGCATATTAACTCAGAAAAAGATTAATTTCACAAATAATTTCCATCAACCTATGAATACATCTAAGTATAATTACTTAGTAAATAATATCAGAGGTGGTATATGGATGTGGCTAAAGCATGAAGATAAAATCTGAATTGCTGACGTTTGAAAATGCACTTCTACTTCCTTATGTAGTTTTCATTTCTATAGGATCACTTTGGTTTAATCTTCATCGTATATTATCAATAGTTCTTACAGCCTTCTAACTAAAGCAGTGGGTTTTTTTTTGGAGAATATGTGGTGTAGCAAGCACTTTGTAGTAAAGTGCTATTTTCAGATTGATCTCTGAATTTGCTAATTTAAACAAACCATACCTTTTTTTCACCTGGAACCCAGGGCACCAAGACATGCTGCATTTTCTCTAGACTAGGCTGCTATTCTTTGAAAAGGCCAAGGGTGCTTGGAATACAGTTTTCGGTTTCTACACTTGGCTAAACTATGAAGAGTTTATTGGGTTCAGATTAATCAAAGACTTCATCTGAATTTCTTAAAAGACCTTTTGATAATTTTATAAGGAACTTTGAATTCTGTATTCAACATAAAAGCACTGAAGAGTAAAATAAAATTGGTTGTAAATTATTTAAAAATATCCAACTTGGGCTTATTCCATCTGGTGGATGTGGAAATAAAAGGATTGGTTAGTTGGTTTTCTTCCAAGCCATATCTGTATGAAGGGAACAATTAAGAACAAAACTTGGGCTGCTAAGTTTCCTCCCAATTTATATAAGAACAGTTTATTTCTGATGTTTTGAAAATGGATAAAAACAGTAGTTTTATCTTCCTCTGAATGGAGATCTTAAAGGGACCAAAAATTAAGACTAAACCTATAAAGATAACAGTCCCATCACTCACTATTTTCTCATCTTCCCGTCATTCATCATTTTCACAAATGAACTATGGAAACACAAAAAGAGCGTATGTGACCAGAATTTATGTAGTAGTCATATCAAATCTAGGATAAAGCAATGTCCATATTAATTACTAGGTAATATTATTCTTCTAGGTAATAATTTGGAATAGGAAAAATCAACTTATTTAAGGTTGTGAAATTATATGACTTTTTAATTATTTTTTAGTGTTTGGGATTTATTGAGGGTACAAAGAATTAGGTTACCCTGATTGCATTTGTTAGATGAAATCTCTCTTATAATTGTGTCCCACACCCAAGAAGTGTGCCATACATCCTGACCCCCATCCTGCTCCCTCCTCTGCCCCCCATTCTATGCTGGATCAGATCACATCCAAGAATTTTATGGACATACCTGGTAGAGACTTTCAACTAGATGAAAAGCATCTAAGAACTTTAAAGGCAGGAAGAAGACCAAGAACTCCACCAGCTGCAAATGTGAACCATCTCTTTTAGAAAAATTAGAATGACTCAGAGGGCAGAAACCAGAACCCAGCGCACAGTGGTAAGAACTACAGAGAATTATTCCCAGGGAGCGTGAAGGACCAAAGCAGTGATTGTATATGCTTTGATTTCAGAATTACTACCCTCAAATAATTCACTTATCACTTTGTCCCATATCTTATTAAATGGGAGTTTTTATATTTTGGTTTTATTATTATTATTGTTATTATTTTGTTTGGGATTCATTGAGAGTACAAAGAATTAGGTTAAAATGACTTCATTTGTTAGATGAATTCCCTTTTATAATTGTGCCCTGTCCGCAAGAGGTGTGCCATCCTCCGTGACTCTCCCATCCTCCTCCCTCCTCCCCTCTCCTCACTTGCTCATTGCCCTGCCCCATCCCCCATATCAGCTCATCTACTGCCATCATATTAGAATAGGCCACATTGGATTCTTGCTTCTCCATTCTTGTGATTCTTTCCTAAGAAGAATGCCTTGCTCATCTATCCAATACAAAAGCTGTAAAGTCTCCATCTTTTAATGGCTGAATAGTATTCCATGCTATACATATACCACAGCTTGTTAATCCATTCCTGGGTTGGTGGGCATTTAGGCTGCTTCCACATTTTGGTAATTGTAATTGAGCTGTGATAAACAGTCTAATGCAAATGTCCTTATGATAAAGGTATTTTTTTTCTTCTGGGGATTTGCCTAGTAATGAGATTGCAGTATCAAATGGGAGGATTTGCATTCTTTGAGGATTCTCCATACTTTTTACTTCCATAAAGTTTGTATTAGTTTGCAGTCCTATCAGCAGTGTAAAAGTATTCCCTTCTCTTCACATCCATGCCAGAATCTGCAGCTTTGAGACTTTATGACGTGGGCTCTTCTCACTGGGTATAGGTGGTGTCTCAAGGTATTTTTGATTTGCATTTCTCTGATGATCAGGGAAGATTAGTATTTTTTCTAAATGTATGTCTTCATCAAAGCAGGTTCTATTCATATCTCTTGCCTAGTGGTAGATTGGTTTGTTTGCTTTTTTTGTTGATTAATTTGAGTTTTATGTAGGTTCTAGTTATCAACCCTTTGTCAAATTCATACCCTGCAAATATCTTTTCCCATTCTGAAGGTTGTCCGTTTGCTTTACTTGTTGTGTCCTTAGCTGTGCAGCTTTTCAGCTTAATTAAGTCCCACTCGTTAATTTTTGTCATTGTTGCAAAGGCCGCTGAAGTCTTTGTCATAAAACCTTTCCCCGATCCAACATCGTCAAGAGTTTTCCCCACACTTTCTTCCAAGATTTTTATCATCTCATGTCTTAGATTTATATCTTTTATCTATCTTGAGTCAATTTTTTGTATATGGTGAAAGGTGTGGGTCAAGTTTCAGTCTTTTACATGCGATTATCCAGTTCTGCCAGCACCATTTGTTGAATAGGGATTCTTTTCCCCACTGTATGCTTTTGTTTGGCTTATCAAAGATTAGATGGCAAGTAGAGACTGGTTTCAACTCTTGGTTGGGAAGATTTTTAGTCATTCCCTGTCTTGAAGGTTGGATACGATAGTCTTACATGCTGTGGATAATAGTAGCTCCAGGTCACTTGACCTTGGGCAAGTGGCATGGAGCATAAGAATGTGAGCTTGACCATGGGCAGTTGTTACAAAGTGCAGGGGAAGAAGGGATGGAGAATAGAAAAGTGATCTAGGCAAACAGGTGCTTAGGAAAGATTTCCAGATCACGTGCTCTGGTTAGAAGACAATAATCCCTGGACACACACTCGTCCTTCTCTCCCAGTAGTTCAGGATCATTCAAAGAGTACCTTCTCAGAAAAGGAAGGTAGTTTACACAGCAGTTCAGAAAAACACAGCCAGACTTCAGGGATTTTGGACAGACCTATCAGGTTCATTTCAAGGGCCAGCCTTCCAGGAAGGCATGGTATGATTTCAGAAGCAACTGGAATGATTCGGTCAGGAATTCCCGTGGTTAATAAGCCTACAGAACACCTTGACAATGCAGTTACAATTATTTCAATTTTTTTTTGTACCAAACTAGTGAAACTTGGCTTTTTTGTGTGAATTTCAAAGTGTAATTGGAGTACACATATTTTTGGTTACAGAGATAGCTTTTACAATACTTTATAAGTATGCCCGTCACCTATATAGTATTCATTGTACCCTTGAGATAGGTTTTCACCAATCTCATCCTCTCCCTGCACCTTGCTTGACTTTCATAGAGTTTCACTTCTCTCTATGTACATGTGTTCTCATTGGTTAGTTATAATTTAATAGTGAGTATATGTGGTGTTTATTTTTCCAGTCTTTAGATATTTCACTTAGGATAATGGTCTCCAGTTACATCCAAACTGTTGCAAAAGGTATAAAGTTATCCTTCTTCATAACTGGGTAGTATTCTGTGGTAGACATGTGCCACATTTTGTTAATCCACTCATGAATTAATGGGCACTTGGGTTGATTCCACATTTTTTTTCAGTTGTGAGTTGACCTGCAATAAATATTCAAGGGCAGGATCCTTTTGTTAACATGACTTCTTTTACTTTTGGTGAATATCCAATAGTGGGATTGGTGGATTAAGTGGTAGGTCTACTTATAATTCTTTGATCAATCTCTGTACGGTTTTCCACAGAGATTGTACTAATATGCAGTCTCTCCAACAGTGTATAAGTTTTACTTGCTGCATCCATGCTAGCATCTATTGTTTTTGAACTTTTTAATAAAAGCCATCCTAATATAGATAATGTGATAACTAATTGTGATTTTAGTTTGCATTTCCCTGATGATTGGCGAGACTGAGTATTTTTTCATATGTTTATTGGCCTTTACAGAAATGTTTTTTTGAAAATCTTCTGTTCATATCTTTGCCCTTTTTAACGGGGTTGTTTGATTTTTTTTTTCTTGTTGATTTGCTCAAGTTCTTTGTATATTCTGGTTACTAGCCAGTTATTGGGTGTATAGCTTGGACTTTTTCAAAACTCTTTACAACAGCATGCTTTGCCTTTCTTCTGGATTGTGTGAAAATATATATGAGGAACAGGGTTCCCCTTCATTTAGGGCTACCAAGATTTTCTCCTGTCTTCTTTGGTGCCAAATTTGTTGTCAGATATTGTGCTTGGGTTTCTGAACCTGATTGCTCAGTCCATTCCCTTGGATCTGGAAGTGTTTGCACTAAGTTCTGATAGCACCATCTGTCCTTAAGCATTTTTTGAAGCAATCCACAGCCATCCACACCTTAGTGAAGATGTCAATGCCCTATAAATATTTTCCGCATGCATACCAATGCATGATATGTTTTGAAAGTGAAAGCACCATTTAAAAAATTAGTCATAAGTGCAATTTATGCATTAACAGAGTTTATAAACTTACAAAATACAGTGTTACTAAATAGTAAATAATGGCAAATCCTCTCAGTCATGGGGGCAAAGTCAGTGTGAAGAGAGGGTGATGAAGGTAATGCAAGGAAATCCTGGTTGCATGAAAAGAAATCTAAACAGGCAGAAAAATGGGGTCTAAATGAGACATACAGAAAGTTAAATAAAATTTGGATTACTTTACTATTTCGCCTAAAGCCAGGTCTTTTTATTTTCATTTGTGAAGACGAGCTGGCACCCAGCGTAGGAGTATTTTAAGTCATGCACGGCTGTGCACAGTAGTACTTAAGAGGCAACATTGCCAGTCAGGCACTAAATCATAAAATGGTAGAGCTGGAAGGGACTTCAGAAATCATCCGTTCCAGCTTTCTCATTTTACAGATGAGGAAACTAGAACCAAAAGAGGTTAAGCAACTTGCCCACATCCATCATCATGATTCCGTGCATAGAAGCAATCAGCCACACCATTAACCCAGGGCCCTGAGGACTGGCTGCTCTGTGGTTGTAGCTTTGAGAGACAAAACCATTTTCATTGGATTTCAAAAGCTGAAGTACAAGTATCCCCTCTGATATTTTTCTCTTGCCTTAAAGAAAAAGCATTCTGCTGTTTTCGGACTTCTTATTAATTCTTTCTGCTAAAACACTCCGAATCACTTCCCTACTCACCCCTGTAGTAATGAAAGCCGAAATAATGGCTTAAGACTACAAGAAATCTTTCTAATCAACATTACCAGCGGGTCAATCTTGGGCACTAATTTTTCGTAAATGTAAGTTTTTTTCTCTCTTTCATTTTAGGACTTTATTGTCATTTAACCAATACCTTTAAGTTCATATTACCATGAAAAGAAGAGATAAGTATTTATTTCCAAAGTCCATGGTAGCTTGGCAGAAATGAGGCAACTTAGACTAAGGACTTCTGGCCATTTTCTTTTCGCCACTTTAAGATAACTCTGAAGCTTCTACTGCACATATTTGTACTTCCCAAGCTCTTTTTGAAAGGCTAGCACTCTCTATTTTTATGCTTGAAATTGCATAATTTACTCAATCCAATGGTTACTTATCAGGCCAGAGAGTTAGGGTTGAGGATGATAGAGGAGTAAGGTATAATACTGTACAGAGTTTGCAAAATAACATATTTCCCCTCAGACCTCAACTCTACTTCCTAGAAGATTCTGTTAAGTCTTTCCTAAATTTCTGAGATTGTGTCTGGGCAATCTGGGCTTTAAGAAGCTATTCAGATAATTCTAAGTGTCACTAAGCTCTGAGAACCACAGGTGCTTGGTAGAGGTTACGCACTAACAATGCTAATGTTACATAGAACATCTGGGTGAAAATCACTTTTCCTCTCACTCATTGCATTTTCTAGGCCTTTCATCTAAAATCTGCTCATTTAAACTCTTAAGTTTATAGAACTGAAGGTTACAGTGTTTATTCCAAAGAGCGAGATTCCCTTTTCTCAGCACTTTGCATGGCACCAGGCAGTCCCCACTGTACCTTCCCTGAGGCCTCAAAAAACCTTCTGCAATGAAACCAAACCCTCATTACTTTTCACTTGACTTGCCTCAAACACTTGTAAAATCATTGTGTATAGCATTAGGAAAAAGATGTAAAAACTAATGTCACTATGTTTAATGTTTATTTTTAACTTTAAAATCCTAAGGTATGTCAGTGGTAAGTTGGGATCTCTTGCACTTCCAGATTTTGCAAGTGCTAAGACAAAGCATTCTCCTTACAAAAATCCAAAAGATTGTGTGAGAAAAACAGCCCTCTTCCTTTTGCTAAAACTGAAGAACTCATTTTAGCTTGCCTAAATGCTTCCCCCAAGTGTGGGTGTCAGTGTTTGTATGCCTATGTATTTAAATGAATCCAAATAAGAGTTTGTGTCTGTGTCTATTTGATTGAATGGATCGCTATGTTTAGTCAACACAAACCTATGTGCAACTGTAAATAGGTGTACAGATGTGCCTCTTTGGGGAAGTTTACCTAAAAATGTGTGCATGACTAAAAGGGTATTTATGAAAGCATCTGTGCATGCATGCCTCAAGTCTAGAAAGGTTAAGAAATCTACTTAGCCTGTGCTATCGTCCCTCCAATAGCTACTTGGAGATTTTTAACTACTATTTTCGTGCAATGGTACATTCTTCCTAGAATAAGCTATATAATGTTTCCTATAATAGAAAATAATATTTGGTCTTTGTAAAAGGCTTAAAAATTACAAAGAATTTAAATTAAGGTATTTTTTTTTATTGTTAGGGATTCATTGAGGGGACAAAGAACCAGATTACAGTGATTGCATTTGTTAGGTAAAGTCCCTCTTACAATTGTATGTCATCCCCAGGAGGTGTGTCACACTCCATGACACCTACCCCTCTCCCTTCACCCTCTGCCAGCATCCCCTTCCCCCACCCCACACTGTGTACTAGGTCATCAATTGTCCTCATATCAAAATTGATTACCTAGGATTCTTGCTTCTCCATTCTTGGATGCTTTACTAAGAATAATGTGTCCATTTCCATCCAGTTTAATACAAAAGATGTAAAGTCTCCATCTTTTTACTGGCTGGCTGCATAGTATTCCATGGCATACTTATACCACAGCTTGTTAATCCATTCCTGGGTTGGTGGGCATTTCATTTTTATACTACATCTTTCCTTTACTCTTTTTCTTTTCTAAAGTCTAGACTAGCATTTTTACGTAACTCATTATCTTCTTTCTTTCTCTTCACCCTTCCCCTATGCTCTTTTCACATTGTCAATTTAAGCTTCTTTTCAAGAATGTTTTGAAAAGAAGAGTGAGTGCTCAGTAAATATCTGCTAGGAGAAAGAATGAGTGAAAGAGCAAAATGGATCTCTGTGGCAGGAGGCATCATACCGTGCTAACATGTCTCTCTCACTTGATACATCCAGGGGGCAGGGATTATGCTTTATTTATTTGTATAAATTTATTGATATATAATCCACATAGACTATCCACATGCTGTACCATTCAATGTGTTTTCATATATTCACAGAGCTGTGCATCCATCACACAATCCATTTTAAAACACTTTATTAATCCAAGAAAGAAACTGCGCACCCCTAGCTTTCCCTTTCCTGGGCTCCCAAACCTTCCAACACTACCCCCAGTCCCTGCCCTAAGCAATATGCTTTCTGTATGGATTTTCCTATCCTGTACATTTCATATATATGGAATCATGCAATGTGTGGCCCTTTGGGACTGGCTTCTTTTGTTTAGCATAAGTTTTCAAGATTCATCCATGTAGTAGTACATCTTAATAAAACATAGATTTTTATTGCGAAAAAAATCCATTGCATGGCTTAAATCATTATATTTATCAATTTATCAGTTGATAGGCATTGAGTTGTTTTCACTTTTTGACTATTATAAATATTTCCATTATGGACATTCATGTGCCAGTTTTTGTGTGATATGGGTTTGTGTTTTTCTTGGGTAACTACTTAGGGGTGGAATTGGTAGATTACCCGGTATCCCATGGGTAACCATTTAGAGGATTGCCAGACTCTTTTCTACAGTGGCTGCATTATTTCATCTAGCAATGTACCAGGGTAAAAATTTCGGGTGGTGACTTATTTAATGTACATGATCAGAACCTAGTACAACATAAGATGCAATGATGCCTATCAAGTATTCACTGAATTGTTTGGTTACTTCATACTGAAATTTTCTGTGTGTTTTCTTAACTTTCTTGAAAATGAAATCAAGAATGTTTAATCAAATTTAAAAAGTAAATAAAATTACTTTGATAGAAACATTTAATTTTTTATTTAATTTACTGATTTTGATCTGCTTATTGGGTAATATAAATATTAAGGGCAGGAGATATGCATGGGGTCAAAATCCTATCTCTGGTATCTTGAAACATAAATTCTTCTATTCATCACAGAAACTGCCTAAGAGTTTTCTTTAGGTGACTGGAACATTACTTACAGGAGAAAGAAAGGAGGATAACTATTTATTCAGTACCTACTATGCAATATTTATTGTTAGACAATAACAAATTATGAAATCTAGGAGTGATACAACTGAATTTTAGAGACAAAGACTAAGCTGTTCATGGTCCTGTGAGTAGGAAGAGTTGAAGATGGAATGTGAATCCAGGTCTTCTCAAGGTTGCCAGTATGGGTGTGAATGTGTTTGTGTGGGTGAGTGTGTTTGCATGTGTTGTGTATGTGTCTTTTTCTACAGGACATTGATGAATCAACCTACCCTAAATAATTGGCAGTAGAGTGATACCTGCTCAAGAAATCCCTACCTAATTTGTTTTTGAAAAATGACTGGTGACCTGCTCCCAGAGAAGTACAGCACAGCTTAGTATTTGTAGGACTAAAACAAGGAAAGCTTTTGTCTGACAGAATATCTGCAATCCTATTCTAGTGTTCCTCAAGGGTGAGTCTAGATTGGAAACAAATGTGCTGAGTTTCATTCATCTCTTTAATTCCGTTTGGCATTTGTTATATTTAATTTGTTGGAAGTATAAAATACCTTTTTAGAGCAAAAGTTCATTATGGAATCATGTTTGTAGTGCCTAGGTAAGCATAAAAATAGCTCTTTGACCATATTTAGGAATGACTAAGTAGTTGCATTGTTTTCCCCCAAGCTATCATCTTACACATGTCCTCTTTTTCTTCAAGTTGCAATAGGAAATGGAAGCACACATGCGCAAGTAAGGAAGTAAAATCTATTTTTGATCCAGATTTTGTTGTTCTAGCATGAAGTGATACAAGAGCTGGTAAGCATAATCTTACTCATTAAGACTGACTGGAGGGAGATGCACATTATTGTTATATTTACATTTCAGAATAAAATCTCACAGATGTTGGATAAATAGACACTGAAACTAACACATATAGAACGTCAATGCTGTGCTAGTCTCATACTATAACGTTTATTATCTCTATTAAACTGCCCACAATTCTAGAAATTTGATACTTATTGTTATATCCACTTAAAAATACATTAGAAATGAGGCTCAGAGAAGTTAATTTTGCTTGAGTTCACACAATTAGAAAATAATAGAGGTAAATTTTACATAACAGATTTGTCTAGCATTAAAATCTATTCTCTCTACATTACTAGATTTCAAGTTGAACTACTTGGTCTGGTAAGAATGAGTGAAATATGTTTAAAAGATAAGAGATTATTTTTTAAAAGGCTCCAAAATACTGAGGACTATTTTAGGGAATGTATAGTTCCTCCAAATGGAAGTTAATTGACATATTTTCCTCGAAGAATTAAATAAACCCCATTTGAAATTAACACATTACATGCAAACATATGCTGTAAAAAATAGTTTCCAAAAGAGCTTGAAAATAGCTTATTATGTTTTAAAAAGTAGATTATTCCTTATATACTTGTTGACAATATTAATGCAATTAGCTAACATCTTTTGTGAAATATGATATTGAATAAAATGAAGGTCAATATATGTTGTGCTAATAAAAATTATTTTTGTAGATTTTAAAATTCCTTAAGAGTTTTTAAACCCAGTATCCTGCTGTATTCACTTCGACATATGCACTTTCATGCTTAGGGACAAGGGTTTGCTTACAGAACAACCAAGATTGTTCTTATTGCAAAAAATTCCAACATTTATATCAGTACTTTGAACGTAGCATGTGTGTGTGAACATTTGTGCACACGTGTTTAGATATGTATATAATGATAGTACCATATTTCAAAATAACGGAATGAGTTAATAAGGAAATTGTTTTCTTATATATTTATAATTTATTGTAATGATAGATACGTTAAAAAAAAGAATATAATATATAGCCATGCTCAAGGTGAGAAGCTCCATGAATCAGAAAGAGAAAGGACACACAGTTTAAAGACGCATCATTAGAGAACCTGGAACTAGATATAGTCAGTGGTGGCCTTGTGTTCTGATATGAGAAGTCAATGCTTCTTTATATAATTTAAATCAAAGCCAGGCTTAAGGCAAAAAGTAGTCATAATAATAATAGACCAGGGACTCATTACCTACCAATAGAGGCTGAGCAATCTGTGACAAACAATGTGTTTATTGATTGATTTGGCAGAGTCTTACTGTCTCACCCTGGGTGGAACGCCATGGCGTCATAGCTCACAGCAACCTCAGACTCTTGGGCTCAAAAGTTCCTCTTGCTACAGTCTCCCAATATCTGGGACTACAAGCTCCCAACACAACACTCATCTATTTTTTTTTCTCTATTTTTAGTAGAGACAGAGTCTTGCTCTTGTTCAGGCTGGTCTCCAACTCTTGAGCTCAAGTAATCCACCTGCCTAGACCTCTCAGAGTGCTAGGACAGAGGTGAGGCACCATGCCTGGACAGTGACTAACAACTTTAATCCCTAGAAAAAGTCTCTGATTAAATAAATTTTACATAGTTGAACCTAGAACAATGTGAAGATGAGGGGCGCTGACACCCTGCACGGTCAAAAATGGCATATAGCTTCGGATTTCCCCAAACTTAACTACTAATAGCCTACTATTGTCTGAAGGCCTTGCTTATAAACAGTCAATTAACACATATTTAGTATATTCCATGTAATACGTGAGGTCAGAGAGTTAAGTTCACAAACTCATCCTAGGAAAAACGCTACATACCTCATTGCTGAATAGCACTATGATCATCCCCGAAGTATTCCTCTTGTGAAGCTCTGCACTGACACCCATGCCCAGTTCACCCTTCAAAGCAAATTTGGAGCTCTCTTTCTGGAGTGCCCATCAGAACTGTTGTATGAGGTCTGGACAATTAAGTTTGTGAACTCATCCTCAAGAAAGTGCTACATATCTCATTTCTAAATATCACCACAGTCACTGTCAAAGTACTTCCCTTCAGCTCTCTGGTGACTATAGTGAGAAACAATAAATATTTGATCAATTAATTCTTTGGAACTCTTACAATCTTGTATCCATACGAGACATAGATTTGAATATTTTACATTTGGGACGCATCCCACAACTTTTCACCTAGGAGAAATCTCAGGTTGTTGTTAAGGACCCCCTGTTCCTCCAGGACCTGGCCACCTCTCCAAAGACTAAAAGTTAACATAATAAATAATTAAAGATTATTTAATTATTTTTATTCTTTAAGACTTTGACTTGCAAGAGCTAGATTAAATGTTTGGCCCTTAATTCTTCTTTGATAATTTAATAATGGAAAAGTATTCATATCGCTTCAAGTTGAGATATTTTTATGTCTATGTACAAATTTATAATGATCTTATGGAGTTATTTGCATTGATTGCATAATCACTATTGAGCTATACAATAGAATGATGGGGAAACTTTTGAAGTGGAAATAATAATAATAATAATAATAATAATAATGAGACATCAACTTTGGAATATGAGCCGATCTTTACATTAACTTACTTAATGTATCATCCAGACACATTTCAGAATCCTGGGTCTGGGATGAATGGGGGTAAAGGGTAAGCTTCTCATATTATTCCCTGCAATGAAGACAAAAAAACAATACTGTATTTTGAAAAAGAGTACCATGTGAAAACTGGTCTTCTTTCTTGAAGGACATGGGTATCTCTCAAGGCTCCATGGGTTCATTTATTAAACTCTAAGTATTAAGGGTGAAATGCTTTGTAGATGATAAGAAGCCTTATAAACTCTGGTCATAGACTGCATGAGTATAAGCCTCAGTTTATCCTCTTACTAGAATCATGACCTTGGACATATCACTGATTTTTATCACGCCTGTAATTATTCATCTATAAAATGAAGGTATTTAGTAGAATTTCTGTATAGGTTAAGTATTTTAGTAAAGGTAAAGTTCTTAGAATAGTGATTACCACGTGGTAAACACTGTGCCAATGTTATACACATACATGTTTTCTTCTCTATATTTCCACTATGGTCCTTTAGGGGATTTTGTCACAGTTGCCTCAGAGTAATATCTTTGATAGATGAGCTTAGAGAGGGCTCTATGTCTATGTAACCCAGTCAGGATTTCCACTTCTCCCTCAGAGAATCTGGCAGACAAAATCCTTAATGTGGGGGGAAATAGAATTCTGAGAGAATAAGTTTACTTCCAGGGGATATAATTGCTGACCACAGAACAAGCCCTATTCTCCAATTCTGTTTTTACAGTAATAAATTATATACTTTGATCACCCTTCTGTCTGACATATGTATGACTCAATTGATCCTGTTCCTGGTGGTGGAGTGGAACAGAGAATGAGTGAGATTAGCAAGTGCAGACCAAACTTTAAATACTCCATGCATTTATTACTTTATTTTTAATATTCCCTTTATTCCACAAGAGGCAGGATACAAGGAAAAAAGCACATTTAATAGAATTAGTAATGTATACATATATTTAGATTTTTTAAAATAGGAGAGGATAATTAACATAAAAGCAGCAAAAATCTAGACCAATTAAGTATTAAAAAAGAACTCTGGCATTATGGCAGCTGAAATCAAAAGCTAACTTCTCACATGGACTATCTGTTGGTGAAGCGGGACCAGTAAAAAACAAGAGAATAGGGCACTGAGGGTATTGATAGAACATAAACAGAGCAGTAGTGAAGATAAGCACCACCACTTTATGTATAATTTTACTCAACAAACTCTGAGTAACATAGCAGTTATATCCAAGAATATGTTGTGTAAAACTGATACGTATGGTGGACTTAACCATATACATTTATTTATGCACACAGTAAAACATTCTATGTATGTTTTTTTACCAAATATATTCAATAAATTTTGCACAGGCTATTGACACTTCTGTGTATATAGATTATTATATACTTCTGGTGTATAAGTCCACCAAAAGAAATGCAAAAGAATGTTCTTAGCAACTTTATTTACATAGGTAAAACCAGTATAATTCCCACCTGTTCATCAATAGTAGGTTAAATAAACAAATCCTATTCTACAAAGTTAATAAAGTACTATACAGCAGTACTAAACACAAATTTGGTTGCACATGATAACATAGACACATCTCACAGATAGTATATTGATCAAGAGAATTGAAACACCAATTATTTCATTTAAATACATTTCAAGTGGTAGAAATCATAGTAGAAGTTACCTGTGGGGAGTGCAGGGAGATACCAAGAAGGGAGGGTTGTGTTATTGACTAGAATGGGCCACCAGAGCCCTCAGAGGTGGGAGTGATGTTTTATCTTGATCTCAGAGCTGATTACAAGCTTTTTACATACAGACATACATGTTATGCACTTTAAGTCTAATGTACTTTCTTGTATGTTTTATCTCAAAACAGAAGAGAATATAAAAGTGAAAAACAAAATACTAAGCCGGGTGTTGTGGCGGGCGCCTGTAGTCCCAGCTACTCGGGAGGCTGAGGCAAGGGAATCGTCTGAGCCCAGGAGTTGGAGATTGCTGTGAGCTGTGTGAAGCCACGGCACTCTACCAAGGGTTATAAAGTGAAACTCTGTCTCTGAAAAAAAATACTAGACATATAGAAGCACAGCAAAGAGGTACATGACAGAGAGCTACAGAAATAGAAGGTCTTTAAAATACAAAACCAAGACGAATCGACTAGCTCCTTGTTTGAAATTCTATAACGTTGTTCCTGGGCTTCAGAAAGATCTACTGGAGCATTAGAAAAATATTTATGAGATTATCAAAAACCAAGCGAATGAAAAAGAATGAAGTGATTTTTAACCAACAAATGCAAAAAAATTGAAAGATAAAGAATGTATATTCAAAACACACAACTTGACTCTGCAGTATTAGTCACAGAGCCATAATATGAACATTGGCTATTGATTTAAAGAAAAACTGAGTTATAACTATGTTGGGAGGATGGTACAAGGGCCAATAAAGCATGAGGTTGGTGATAAAGAAAGCTAAATCCTGTGACCATAAGAAGCCAGTAGATAATTCCTAAAATTAAAAATTAAAATACTTCTACGTATTTTAGGGGTGAAAAAAGTTCAAGAACAGGTAGAAAAGAAAATTGAGGAATAATTTGGCTACCAAGCTAGCTGTACTAAGAATCATATCTATGGTTTTAAGAAGACACTTCTATAGCAAAGCCTGTTTGGGAGTTTCTTTGGGGAAAATCATAAAATTGTTCTGTGATTTTTTTTTCTCCCTTCTGTTAGATTTCCTTAGATCACACAATTTAAATATCTTCCTTACTTTTAGTCTAATCATTGGTCTCAGTGCATGCATCTATTTTTAGTCTTTTAATTACATGTAGTACAGGGCGGAATCTCAGGAATATAGGTCAGAGCTTTATAAGAGGAATGCCATTTCCAAAGGATAATTTCATCCCATCTAGTCATGCTTTGTGCTTATAAACCTACAGATCAAAACCTCATGATTTATGTAGTTCTGAGTGTGGGAAACAATAAGGGAAATAAAATGCCTTTCAACTAATGGCCGAATAGCCCATATTCTGAAACTCTAACATGTTTTCACTTATGCAGAATAGAGTCTAAATTCATTCAAAGGACAGCCTAGTCCTAGATGGTGTAGAACAAAGTTATCTCCAGAATCCTCTGTGGCTAGCTAATTGATACCCACATCTGTAGCTAGACTATGATAGATGCTAGCTGCATTGCAAGGTGCAGCAAACAAAAATATTCAGATATTTCAACTCTTTTCTCACCAGAAACCATATTTTTCCATGTGTATTAAATATAAACATTTAACAAACTACCAAAAAACTCAGAGTCATGTAAAGATTGAACGTTTGTACTACTGCTAATGAGTTTGTGTGTTTTCTGGATGAGGCTAAATAGAGTCTAGGATTGACTCAATCTGGCTCCAAGCTGTGTAGCTTGGATATAGGTCTTCTTCGTATATCTCACTTTGTCTTTGTACTATGGGATGCAAAGGACGTGTGGATGGCAGAAAAACCAACCTTTGACTGGTTCCTATACTTTGTTCTACTAACACTGGTGAAAGTAAATCACATGTCCAAGCCAAGCTCGATGTCAATAGCTTATGAACTTGTGTTCTGACCACACTGGGATGAGGAAGGCCATGAGGGTTTGTTTACATATAATACAAGCTGTCATGCCAAGTGTTAATTTGGTAACCAGAAGTTAAAGTACTGTTTTTATGCTTCCTCGGTCCATGATTCATTTGTTAACATTTTGTGAGTCATCATTTATTGTGAGCCTCCCCATTACAAACTCAGAAAAAGATTGAAATGTGAACATAGGCATTAGTCAGATGAATGAATATACAAGTGTCATAGTTACCACTGATGAGAGACAGATGGGGGAAAAAAGTAAAAGGTTTCAACTATGGCCAGAATCAAGACTTCTAAAATTTTCTTCTAAGTAATTTACCTGCTCAGAAGTTTAGTTTCCATCTCATGTCAGAAAGAAAACCTGATTTTATAACCTTAACACATACAACAGAGCTCTTAACACCAGGCTGCTGGGAATGACTGAGAAAGCCACCACACGCGTGTGCAGGCCTTTCACGAGCTCACAAACACTGAGAAAGCCACTACACGTGGGCACCAGCCTTTCACAAGCTCACAAACTTGTTTCTCCGCTTTTGTGCGGTTCTCTTCTAATTCATTTCTTTTGTGAAGAAACGATTGAAAGGACACCATGGAGACGGGAAGATGTTTCTCTAAAACTTCCAAATGCTTGAAGTCCCCATATAATTGGCCAAATTAGAGATGCCAGCAAAGGCAGAAAATGTTTCTTTCTGTAGTGGAAGTTGGAGTTCACTCTCTATGGTTGTACATGCTAGTAAATAGTTTTATGAAAGAAAGTAATTCCTCTATCTAAAACCAATTAAATTTCTCTGATAATGGGAGTATCAGGTCATGTTGGAAGAACATGTTTGGATAAGGGAGTAGTAGGGGACAGTAGTTGAGATGGATCTTAGTATTGACTTTCAAAATCGTGCCAGTGAAAAGCAGAATAATAATTATATGGAGATATGCTGATGTTGATTGTGGGCATCTAAAATATTGGTTCATGTGCATTTATACAACACGGGGTTTTTTCTCTTATTGTTTGTGCAGTTTTTCTATACTTTGTTCTAGACTTTTGCCTCTCTCAGCAACAAATATTTGCTCTTTATTTTTATCTTTTAGAACAAGCATATTAAAAGATGACAAAGACAGAGATTACTATGGATGAAAATACGTATAGTTGTTCTCTTTTTCAAGCCCCTCATTTTACTGATGAGGAAAGTGTACTCTGATGGAATTTGAAATTTACTTGAAGTTAGTAGATTGAGCAGGACTGTAGTTCCTAGGACGTTCTCTCTGCCACATGCTTCTGTATGACGGCAATGATAGGAATAACAGGAGTAGTTTCAAAAGAGTCTGTATGCCACAGTGAGTAAAAATCATTTTTTACTTGAAAAAAATCATTGTCAAATACACTAATGTACACAGCTATGATTTAATAAAAAAATAAAAAAAGAAATAAATTATAGGAAAAAAATAACATTTCATTTAATGATATATAAATGATATAATAGGCTAAATAAAACTCATAATTTTCAATCTCTTGAGACAGTTGTTTTGTACATCTCCCAGAAACTTCAAACTGTTGTCTACTGAACTAAAACACATCAAATTGGTATTCAGTAGAATTGGTCTCTTTGATGACTTCAAGGACTGCACAGGATCAATCTGCTTCATCAGTTCAATGAAGATGAATTGCTGAAGAGAGCAAGATAATTTGTCTCAGAAGTGGGTTCCCTTGCAGAGGTGGTCATGGCAAAAAGATGGTCTCTTTTAAAAGTCGTTTTCCAGAAACTTTTTCAAGTCAAGTCCGACAATTTATATAGAATTAGTCTTGTACATTTTGTGACCCAGTGTCCCCTTGTGACCAAATTATATTTGGTAAGAGCATCAGGTAGTCCAATATGTATTTTGTATGTTTTTATTTTTGTTTTATAATTAAAATAAAATGGAATCTTAGTAGGTTACAGACAAAAAAGAATCTTAGTCCTTTCTGAACTCAGACCAGTATTCATAATTTGTAATTCCTAACTAAGTGCTCTTTCCACTCTATTTTTCTAATTGTTTCTTCTCCTTCATAAATATTCTCATTGATCAGACAAGAAAGCAGTTGTATCTTTAATCTACTGGTGTGTATTAATATGGTGCCCTATTTGAAAGAAATGACAACCTAACACCCCAAAATGACTGAACACCTGTTTAATTTTTAATTGAAGTTTAAAGGAAAATCCTCTCGAGTTCCATTCAAATCCAGTGCAATAATCCTTAACTTTTCTTTTTACCCAACTATCTCCCCTGACTTCCCTCATTAGAGCTCTGTTATCACTGGTCCTGAAAAGTATTCCTGTCTCTCACATGATCCTTCACTTTACCAGCCCACGAAGACTTTTATCTTCCTCATTATCATTCTCTTCCCCTCTTGAGGCTCTTTCTTCTACAGTCACTATGCCTTTTCCAGTGTAAATCAGTCTAGCCTTTCCCCCCCTTATTCTAACTTGCACAAGTTCAGAAATGAGTACACAATAATAGAGCTGCTTTGGGTGTTGTTTTGATGTTGCTAATGAAAAAGATGAGGGTCTGACATTATTCAATGTATTTGTTAATTTGAATTCTTTCCTTGGAATGCAAGTATACATCCATATACAGATTATATGATTCTACATTTCTATGTTTCTTTTTTGTATATTCCTCAGTATCTATCCTTGCACCTAGAAACCTTGGATGAAGAAATGAAAGGCTGATGTGTTCTGTAGGACAAGGTAAATTTAAATTTATACATAGATAAGTGTGATTATACATTTTAATTTATGGGCATTACTCTGGGCTACGTAGGTGCCTAGAAAACCTGATTGAAGAGTGTAACAGGGTAGACACAACTGTACAAATTGTTATTTTGTTTACACAGGTGACAGTACTAGAATCATTTTGTGATAATTGAAAAGTAGTGATGGAAAATATAATTTATTTAATTTATATAATTTATTTAAGACATTAGATAGTCATTGAAAACAGGATTAATTATACAATGAAAACTATTGGTTGTTTTATTCAATCTCCACAAGTTTATTATATTTAATATCAAATATTTTACTATTATGTAAACTTTTAAAAATTTGCAATTCAGAATATTACTGTTATCACACTGTGTCAAATTGTGTTCATATCAATAACCACAAAAGTATCTTCCATCTTACAAGTTTCTCTTAAGTAGGATGGTGACAAATCTCCTGACTGGGAAATGGGAACTACGTTCATTCCTCTCAGATTTGGATAGAACCTGTGAGTGTGCTGAACAACAAAGAAGTGATCAACGTGCGGGCACAGTTTCCTGCTGGCTTTCTCCCCCATCACATACACCTTTGGAGCCCTAGGCCTTCAAATCAGTTTACCTCTCTTGAAGCCGCCATGCTGGGAAGGTCATCAGAAGGGATGATGAAGAGATGGAGATTCCCAACTGTTCTCCCTTTTGCATTTTTCAGCTACAGTATCAGGAAATGCTTTCAATGATCTTAGCCTCAGTCACTGTCTGTGGAAATTAAAAAGAAAAAGATTTAAAAAGCACTTTAGAATAACCAATAGGCTAAGGAAAAAATAAGAAAAGAAATTAGAAAATGCTTTGAGATGAAGAAGATAAAATTTTTTAAAAATGCCAACTCTGACTAGCTCCACTGAAGGCAGGACTGAGAAGAAAAGTTATAGCTGTAATTATCTCCATTAAAAAGAGGAAATTTTTTTTTTAAATTTTTATTAAATCATAATTGTGTACATTGGGGCAATCATGGGGCACAATGTGCAGACTTCATATATAATCTGAAATATTTTCATTGAACTATTTAACATAGCCTTCATGGCCTTTTAATCACTATATGAAGACATTTATATTCTACACTTAGTAATTTTCACTTGTACCCTTGTAAGATGCACCGTAAGTGTGATCCCACCAGTCACCCTCCCTCCACCCATCCTCCCCCCTCCCCTCCCCTCCCTTGCCCCTTTCCCCATTTCTTGTGCTATAACTGGGTTTTAGCCT
>CAUYRH010076024.1:0-17192 GCA_963574655.1 Perodicticus potto | reverse complement strand
GTCCCAGATACTTGGGAGGCTGAGGCAAGAGAATTGCGTGAGCCTAAGAGTTTGAGGTTGCTGTGAGCTATGATGCCCCAGCACTCTACCGAGGGTGACATAGTGAGACTCTGTCTCAAAAAAAAGAAGTCAACTGGTGGGAAAGTAGTGAGTTACCTCAACTGATTGTTCACAATTGGTTATAAATCGAACTTCTTCTTCTTCTTCTTCTTTTTTTTTTTTTGTAGAGACAGAGTCTTACTTTATCACCCTCGGTAGAGTGTCGTGGCGTCACACATCTCACAGCAGCCTCCAACTCCTGGGCTTAGGCGATTCTCTTGCCTCAGCCTCCCAAGTAGCTGGGACTACAGGCACCCGCCACAACGCCCGCCTATTTTTTTGTTTTCCAGTTCGGCCAAGGCCGGGTTTGAACTCGCCACCTTCAGTATATGGGGCCGGCACCCTACTCGCTAAGCCACAGGCGCCGCCCTAAATCGAACTTCTTGTTCTACTCTTTCCCTCCTTCTCACTCCTGTACTTGATGAGTCTTAAAAAAAAAAAAAGCCACTATTTTACCTATTAGTGAATGTAGGCACAGCCAGGCCGCCATGCTATCTTTGAACTGTTACTGAACAAAACAAAACAGAACCATTAAAGCAAGCATTCCCCAAAACGCATTGAGAAAAATCACAGCTCGGTCTTCTTTCCATGTTCACCCACTACATGTGCCACCCACTGCAGGACCAGAGCACAGGGGTGTGTGTCCCCACTGCAGGCCAGAGGGCCACTGAAGAGGAGCAGGGTCGTCCCAGTTGTTCCCTGCTGATGAGGGGTTCCAATGGGTCTCAATGCTGGAGAGCTAGGCTTTTCTGGGTGTAGTGTTAAAAGATAATTTTCAATAAAAGACAACATTTATAGATCAGTATTATTGGAATGAATGTGCTATTGCAAAATTAATTCCAAACATATTTAAGTTAAAATTCTTTTTTTTACCCACAAATTGGGTAATGTGGGCAAGAAAGTATATTCAGCTTCTGCAGGACAGGACAGAATATCCATGTCTATAACTAAAAATTATTTTTGCATTGCTATCGGTTATTTATACTCTATAGAGAATTGGGATCTCTAGAGCTGCAGTTCCCAACTTCCAGGACCCAGACCTGTCCTGGTCCATGGATTGTTAGGAACCAGGCCTCACAGCAGGAGGTGAGCAACAGGTGAGGGGGCAAAGCTCCATCTGTATTCACAGCTGCTCCCCATCGTCTGCACTGCTGCCTGAGCCCTGCCTCCTGTCAGATTAGATTCTCACAGGGTGCAAACCCTACTGTAAACCGAGCATGCAAAGGCTGTAGGTTTCTCACTCATTATGAGCATCTAATGCCTGATGATCTGAGGTGGAGCTGAGGTGGTGGTGCTAGCACTGGGGAGAGGTTGCACATATAGATGATTATCAGCAGAGAGGTTTGACTGCAGAGACCATAATACATCAATTGCTTGTAGACTCATATCCAATCATCCCTCTCCCCACCATTCCCCCCTCCCCCCAGGTGCATGGAAGAATTGTCTTCCATGAAACCAGTCCCTGGTGCCAAAAATGTTGGGGACCTGCTGCTCTGAAGTTTAGACAATGCATATCTTTCTGATGAAACAAAAATTTTTATCTACTTAAGAGATGGGAGAGCTGAGATTAAGGAATTAGCAAAAAAAAAAAAAAAGAGCAGGCCAATAGAATTTCTGAGACAGCATGGGCATTGAGAACCTTTTGTAAGCCAAAAACGAGAGCGCTTCAAAGTTCTGGGTGATATCAGAGCTCTAACAGACTATTTCTTACCTATATATAACCTGGGTTTTCTACTGAATTTGGCAGTGAAAACTTTTTGGTGAAAGATCTGTGGGCTTGCTTCAGGGACAGCCGAAGCGGGGAGCCACAAAGCTAGGCTAGATCCCACCTAAGTGTGTTTCTTAAACACATGAGCCTTAGTGGGAAGGTGTCTCACCAGTTTTTGAGATGAAGGCAAAGCTGCAAAAGTGGGGCACTTGGGCCTCTTAAGGAACCTGACCAAGGCTGAGCTCCTTAGAGCCCGAGCAGTCTTTGATGTTCTCCATGCCAGCGGGGGATTTGCATTCCAGAACTGGAGCCAGAAGGGACAGGGTTACCCCCAGAGGAGCCCCAGGGATTCCCTGAAGAAGACATTCGGGGACTCCGAAGGAATTCCTACTGGGGAATCCTGGAGACACAGGCATGAGTCTCCGCCTTGGCACCCCCAAAGCTGAGCTGGGAGAAGAACCCACTTCAGTATCTGCTGAACTGAAGAGATTGTCAAAAAGTTACAGTGTGGCTGGTGCAGCTAAACCCTGTGCTGCCTCTACCTGCATCCAGCCTCTTCTGGGATTCTCAATGGAAATCATAAATTGCCAAAAGTTTGGACATATTCTCACTTCTACCACCAGATGGCGACCATCATCCTCTCATTGGCTAACGGGGAAGTCAGACAAGAAGCCCTTACACCTGCCGCGGAGCCCCACTGAACCAGAGCCACCCGCCACCCGCAGGAAAGGCGCAGAGACTGCGGGAGCTTCTCTGGGTTTGGGGGACGGCCCAGACAGGGAAAGGAAATCCTGACCAGAAACTCTCTCTCCGACTTTCGTCACCACGCACTACTCCTACTCTTATTATTGTTTTCACTTTGCTTTGTACAAATATTCGAAATCCCAACCACTGAAAATTCATTGTCTCAGCAACAAAAAAGAAACAACGTGATTTTCAAATAGGAGAGGACCTGAATTGACATTTCTCCAAAGAAGATACAGGAATGGTCAAAACAAGTACATGAAAAGATGCTGAGCATCACTAATGATTAGAGAAATGCAAATCAAAACCGCATCAAGATACCATCTCACGCTCTTTTTTATTTGTTTATTTTTTTGAGACAGAGTCTCACTCTGTTGCCCTGCAGTTGAGTGCTGTGGTGTCATAGCTCACAACAACCTCAAACTCTTGGGCTCAGGTGATCCCCTTGCTTCAGTCTCCCTAGTAGCCAAGATTACAGGCGCTTGACTCAACACCAGGACAGCTGGATAGTTGTTTTGGTTTTTTTTTTTGAGAGACAGATTCTCACTTTATTACCCTTGGTAGAGTGCTGTAGCGTCATAGCTCACAGCAACCTCCAATTCCTGGGCTTAGGCGCTTCTCTTACCTCAGCCTCCCGAGTACTACAGGCGTCCGCCACAACGCACAGCTATTTTTTGCTTCAGTTTGGCTGGGGCCGGGTATGAACCTACCACCCTGGGTATATGGGGCTGGTGCCCTACCCACTTAGCCACAGGCGCCGCCCTAGTTGTTTTTTTTTTTTTTCTTCTTTTTTTTTAGTAGAGATGGCATCTCGCTCTTGCTCAGGCTGGTCTCAAACTCCTGAGCTCAAGCAATCCACCCAGGTTGGCCTCCCAGAGTGCTAGGATTACAGGTGTGAGCCACTGCACCCGGCCCTATCTCTCATTCTTTAGAGGGTAGCTACTAAACCACGCAAAGAGAGGGAGAGAATGAGTCTGCGTACTGTTGATGGGCATGTAATATGGTGCAGCAGCACTGGAAAACAGTATGGAGGTTCCTCGAAAAATTAAACATAAAATTACTATATGATCCAGTAATTCCACTTCTGAGTATATACTCCAGAGGATCAAAGCTGAGGTCTCAAAGAGCTATTTGTACATCCATGTTCATGGCAGTGTTATTACCAATAGCCAAAATATGGAAGAAACCCAATGGATGAATGGATAAACAAAAAGTATGTGTGTGTATTCATGAGTATATATATGTTTACGTGTATATATATACACACATGTATACACACACACACAATGGCATCACAGCTCACAGCAACCTCAAACTCTTGGGCTTAAGCAATTCTCTTGCCTCAGCCTCCCAAGTAGCTAGGACTATAGGTGCTTGCTACAACGCCCGGCTATTTTTTGTTGCAGTTGTTATTGTTGTTTAGCTGGCCCAGGCCGGATTCAACCAGCCAAGTTCGGTGTATGTGGCTGGTGCGGTAAACACTGTGCTACGGGTGCTGAGCCATCCTCATATCTTCTTAATAATGTTTTCTTTTTTCTAGCTTACTTTATTGTGAGAATAAATATATAACATACATAACATATAAAATATGTGTTAGTCAACTGTTGATGTTATCAGTATAACTTCGATCAACAGGAGACTATAAGCAGTTAAGCTTTTAGGAAGTCAAAAATTCTATACAAATTGCCAACTACAAAAGGGGTCGGTGCCCATAACCCTTGTGTTATTCAAGAGCCACCTGTAATTATTTTCCAACCTAAAGTTGCCTTCTCAAAGAGAGTTTGGTTTTATCTAAAATAGTATTCCTCGGGTGAGGGGTGATGGCTCCCGCCTGTAATCCCAGCAAAAAAAGGCAAGGCAGGTGGATCACTTGAGCTCACAAGTTGGAGACCAGCCTGAGCATAGTGAGACCCTGTCTCTAAAAAATATCCTGGTGGTGTGGTGGGCTCCTGTAGTCCCAGGTACTTGCGAGGCTGAGGTAAGAAGATTTCTTGGCTTGTAGCTTGTAGCTCAGTGGTTAGGGTGTTGGGCACCTATACTGGGCTGGTGGATTTGAAACTGGCCTGGGCCTGCTAAATAACAATGACAACTACAACACCACCACCACCAACAAAAAATAGCTTAAGAGAATTGCTTAAGCCCAAGAGTTTGAGGTTGCTGTGACCTGTGAGGCCATGGCACTCTACCGAGGGTGACATAGTGAGACTCTGTATCTCAAAAAAAAAAAAAAAAAAGGATTTCTCAAGCCCAAGAGTTTGAGGTTGCTGTGACCTGTGAGGCCATGGCACTGTACCAAGGGTGACATAGTAAGACTCTCTATCTCAAAAAAAAAAAAAAAAAGGATTTCTCAAGCCCAAGAGTTTGAGGTTGCTGTGCTATGATGGCACAGTACCCTACCCAGGGCAACAGAATTGAGACTCTGTCTCCAAATAAATAAATAAATCAAATATTCCTCAATGAAAAATTACTAAGCATTCAATGAATGTGTAAAGATATAACTCATGATGGGGAGGAAAAAATCAATCAATTGACACAGACCCAGAATGACAGAGATGATGGGATTAGTGGGCAGGATCGTGTTAAGTAGATATCTAGCTGACACACAGATGCAGGTAGATTATGCGTGTACATGTGGATGTTTGATCTATCGATCGATCTATCAATCTCTCTATCTATCTATCCATCCATGCATCCATCCTAAATCAAACTTTTAGAGATGAAAAGTACACCGAATGGGCCAGGCATGGAGGCTCATGGATTAATGTGATCCTAACATTCTGGAAGGCTGAGGTGGGTGGATTGCTTGAACTCAGGAGATTGAGACCAGCCTCAGCTAGAGGGAGACCCCATCTCTAAAAATACCTGGGTGGAGGCATCTGTAGTCCCAACTACTCAGGAGGCTGAGGCAAGAGGATCACTTGAGCCTAAGAGTTTGAGCTGACATAGCTGACAGCATGGCACTTTACCAAGGGCAGCAAAGTGAGACTGTATCTCAAAAAAAGAAAGAAAGAGAAAGAAAGAAAGGAAGAAAGAAAATACACTGAATGGAATTTATTGCAGATTAGTCACTGCAAATGGCAAGATTAGTGAACTACCCAAAATGAAACACAAAGAAAAACAAAGGCCGAAAATAAATGAACAAAGACTTATGGGATAACTTTAAGAAAGTTAATATACATGTTAACTATAGTCTCCAATAACTGGGATTCCAGTCCAAAAGGAGGAGGCATAGAAAAAATATCCAAAGAAATAATAGGTAAAAAATTTTCTAATTTGATGAAAGTCATATGCCCACAGATGATACACCTACCCAGGAAGTTCAATAAACTCAAAGCACAAGAAACATTGAAGAAAACTACACCAAATTACATCTTAATCAGACCACTTTAAACCTGCAACAGAAAGAAAATCTGAAGGCAGCCGGAGAAAAACCAAATATAGCAGACCCTCCATAGTTGACCACCTCCCTACATTGACCATCTTCTTAAGTTGACCTAATTTTCATACATTGGATATGCCTCACATGTACATATCAGTCAGTAGGCCTAGTTACTTGTGTTGACCACCTCCATATATTGACCAGTTTGTTGCAGTTTGTAAACTGACCTTGGGTGGTCATAGAGGTTCTACTGTATAAAAATGACGGCAATCTTCTTATTGGAATCCATGTGATAGGAGAGAAACATTTTATTATAAATATATTTTTAAAAAAAAAATTTTTTTAAAGAGCACTTCCAAAGAGAGTTGGAAGTGGATCCCTCTCATGAGAAAAGATGAGAAAGATCTAGAGAAACATTTTAAAAGTACTGAAAGGAGATGAGAGGAGGGTGACAGGTGAAAAATTACCTATTGGGTACAATGTACACTATTCAGGTGAAGGGTATACTAAAAGCCCTATACAATTTATCTATGTAATGAAAACCACTGGTACCCCTAAATCATTGATAGAAAAAAAAGTACTAAAAGGAAAAAGAACTATCAGTCTAGAATTCTATATACCCAATGAAAATATCTTGCATGAAAATAGGAAAACTAAGACATTTCCAGTTGGAAAATATATTAGCTGACCTGAGCTACAAGAAATATTAAAGGAAGTTCTTCAGCTAGAAGAAAAATGGTTCAGATGAAATCTGGATCTATACTAACTAATGAAGAGACTTGAAATGGTGATTATGCAGATAAATATAAATTACGTTAAAAATCTCTTTCCTAACTTGAAAAAGGACATCTGGGAAAAACCTATAGCTAACATCATACTTAATGTCAAATTACTCTAGCCCCATGGTCAGGATCAAGAGAAGGATGTTTGCTTTTACCACTTAGGTTTTATATTGTTCTGGAAGTTCTAAACAGTACAATTAAGTAAGGGAAATAAAGTGAAGGAATCCAGCTAGGAAAAACAAAAAAGTAAAACTATATTCACAGAAGATGTGATCATCTATGTGGAAAATTATATAGAATATACCAAAAAAGGCTGACAAAAGATTTGCAAGACCTATACATTGACATTGCAAAACATTGCTGAAGAAAAATAAAGAAAACCTAAATAAATGGAGAGCTGTTTTATGTTCATGCATCAAAGGACTCAGTGTTGGTTAAGATGTTGATTCTTCTCAAACTGATCCGCAAAATCAGCATAGTTCCGATCAAATTCCTGGTGGACTTGTTTGGTAGAATGAGTTGATTCCAAAATGAGTTGATATATGGAAATGCAAAGGAGCTAGAAGGGACAAAATACCATTGAACAGAAGAAGTTAGAGGACTTAATGCAATGTGTTATAAGGCTACAGTATAAAAGCAGTATGTTATTGGTGCAGATAATATAAGAATAGATCAAAGGACTAAAACGGAGCCAAGAAATGAAACTCCACATTAACGGTCAACTAATTTTCAACAAAGATGCAAAGGCAATTCTCTAAGGAAGGAATTGAAATAGTTCAATTATTTAAATAGGTCAGTGGAACAGAATAGAAAGTCCAGAGACAGACCTACACATATATATATGGTCAATTGATTTTCAACAAAGGTACAAAGGCAATTCAGTGAGAAAGGAAGAACAGTCTTTTCAACAAACAGTGCTGAACCCATAGGACGTCCATATGCAAGAAACAAACACACCGGAAAGCTCCAAAGGGATCATAGAACTAAATGTTAAATTGTAAAACTTAGAACTATAAAACATCCAGAAGAAAATACAGGAGAAAACCTTTATGACCTCCGGTTTAGCAAAGATTTCTTAGATACTACCTCAAAAGCATTATCCACAAAAGAAGAAAAATCAATAAACTGGGATAAACTGGGCTGCATCAAAATTAGAAATGTCTCCTCAAAAGACACTGGTAAGAGAATGGAAAGACAAGCAACAGACTGGGAGACAATTTGCAAATCACATGTCTAATAAAAACTTGTGTACAGAATAGATAAAGGACTCTCAGACCATATTGAGAAGAAAACAACCCAATTAAAAAATGGGGGAAATGTTTGACTACATTTCACCAAAGTAGATATACAAATAAGTACAGGAAAAAATACTCTACATTATTGGTTATTAGGGAAATGCAAATAAAAACCTCAATGAGATAGCAGCATACCTGTTAGAATGACTGAAATAAGAAAGACTGGCCATTCACACTTTGGCATAAGAATGTGGAGGCACAGGAACTGTCAAACACTGCTGACAGGAATGGAAAATGGAGAAACCACTTGGAAAACCAGTTTGGTAATTTTTTTAAAAGTTAAACATGTGGCTGGGCACAGTGGTTCATGCCTGTAATCCTGGCACTTTGGGAAGCTTAAGCAGAAGGATCCCTTGAGATCAGGAGTTCAGAATAAGACCCCATCACTTCTCAAAAGATAGAAAAAATTAGCCATGTGTTGTGGTGGGTGCCTGTAATCCCAGCTACTGTGGAGCCTGAGGCAGGAGGATCTCTTGAGCTCAGAAGTTTAAGGTTGCTGTGAGCTACGCCAGGTCACTCTACCCAGGGCAACAGAGTGAGGCTCTGTCTCAAAAAAAAAGTTGGCCAGGTATGATGGCTCATGCCTGTAATTCTAGCACCCTGGGAGGCCAAAGCAGGTGGACTGCCTGAGCTCACAAGCTCAAGACCAGCCTGAGCCAGCGGGAACAAGACCTGTCTCTAAAAATAGCCGGGCCTTGTGGCAGGTGTCTGTAGTCCTACCTACTTGGGAGGCTGAGGCAAGAGAATTGCTTGAGCCCAAGAGTTTGAGGTTGCTGTGAGCTGTGATGCTACTCACTCTCTGGAGCGTGACAAAGTGAGACTCTGTCTCAAATAAAAAAAAGAAAAAGTTAAGGGGAGTGATCAAGAGCCAAGCACTGAGGAGTGCTCCTGCTCTGAAGGTGGCAGACTTAGAACACCCCCAGTTCTAATTCTAGAGAGCTCTGGCATAAGCTAGCCCCAACACCTTGCCAGGGTAGGGGGTTCCACACTTGAGTCAGCTCAGTCTCATTCCCCCCAAGGTGTTCCAGGGGTGTCCAGGGAGCCGACATTCCCACAGGGGTACTGTGCTGACCCTCACCCACGAGTGTCCCTCTGGCCACTTGACTGATACAGGCTCTTTGCCCAATACCCATTTCCCCCCAACACAGCCCCTCATCACCCATATGTTGGGGCAGGTGGCCACCTTTTTGGGCAGCTTCAGACATGCAGGTAGAGTCCTCACGGAGTTTTTGCTTGAGGATCCTGAATTGGACTTCATAGACGCAGTCACTTGCTTTTACCTCCATGCTCTAGGGGAAGGGTCCTCAAACTACGGCCCGTGGGCCACATGCTTCAGTGTGAATTGTATTTGTTCCCGTTTTGTTTTTTACTTCAAAATAAGATATGTGCAGTGTGCATAGGAATTTGTTCATAGTTTTTTTTTTTTTTAAACTATAGTCCGGCCCTCCAACAGTCTGAGGGACAGTGAATTGGCCCCTTGTTTAAAAAGTTTGAGGATGCCTGCTCTAGGGCGACTGGTCAGGCTTTGGTTTTTCTAAGAATCCAAAAGGCTTCTGGCTGAAGGGTAGGCCAACTGGGCAGCGACACCTCCTTTACTCTAAATAAGGACAGCGCTGAGTCATGGGCCGGGAAATTTGCCTTGTCCCTGTTGTTGCCCCTGTAATTTTTTGAGATCACTTTTGCACTTTCGGAGCCTCAGTTTTCCTGCCAATAGGATTCCTTAAGCCCACGTTGTTAGGAAAATAAGTGATAGAATGAAATAGGGCATGGTGTAAGAAATTGTGCAGGGCATCATTTTCAACTCTCCAAGCCTTAGGTGGAAAGGGGCACAGCCTCCCGGAAACTTTCAGCGTTTGATCAAGCAGACAATGAAGAGAACTATCATTCAATCATTCTTTCCCAGGAGAACTCACAAACAACAAGCTTCGTCCTGTGGAAAGAGCTACCGATGATATTGATCAGGGCTGGCTCTTGGTTAGCCTCACCCAGGGCTACTCCAACATTCATCCCTGTGCATAGGCTTTGCTATTGCTGTTTCTGATATGTGAGCACAAACGGCACAAGGCTAACAGTGTCCTTAAGAAATGTAATTAAGGCGCGGCGCCCATACCACAGTGGTTAAGGTGCCAGCCACATACACCGAGGCTGGCACAGAATCATACCTGGCCCGAGCCAGCTAAACAACAATGAAAACTGCAATAAAAAATAGCCGGGCATTGTAGCAGGGGCCCGTAGTCCCAGCTACTTGGGAGGCTAAGGCAAGAGACTCGCTTAAGCCCAAGGGTTTAAGGTTGCTGAGCTGTGATGCCACGGCACTCTACCGAGAGTGACATAGTGAGACTCTTATCTAAAAAAAAAAAAAAAAAAGAAGAAGAGATGTAATTAATAAAAATAAAAAGGTACTTAAAGAAAACCAAAACTGTAAGCATGTACTTAACTATATGACAACCATTGCTGTCCTAGGTATTTACCCAAAAGGTATGAAAATATATGGCCATCAGCTGGGTGCCTGTAGGTCAATGGTTAGAGTGCTGGGCCCTGCACACCAGGGGTGGCATGTTTGAACCCGGCCCTGGGCCTGCTTAACAAAAGAATAGAAAATGAATGTCCATGAGAAGATATGTACACAAACGTTCATAACAGCCTTATTTGAAACAACAAAGAACTGGAGCCCTCCCAGCACTCTGGGAGGTGAAGGCAGGTGGATTACGTGAGCTCAGGAGTTTGAGACTAGCCTGAGTTAGATTGAGACTCCCATCTCTAAAAATAATACCCTGGCATTGTGGCAGGTGCCTGTAGTCCCTACTACTTGGGAGGCTGAGACAAGAGGATCACTTTAGGCCAGGAGTTTGAGGTTGCTGTGAGTTATGACTCCATGGTACTCTACTGAGGGAGACAAAGTGAGACTTTGTCTCAAAAGAAAAACAGGACAAAACTGGAGAAGTTCTAAGTGTTCCTCAACAGGTAAATGGGTAAAGAAATTGCAGTATATTCATACAATGAGAGACTACTCAGCAATAAAAAGATATGAACTACTAACACACACAGTGGAAGGGATGAGTCTCAGGATAATTATGCAGAATGAAAGAAGCCAGGCAAAACAGAATATGTACTGGTTGACTCCACTCATACATAAAAACACCAAAACTTGCATACTCGTCTGTGGTGACAGAAAGCAGATATAGTGGTTGCTATGGGGAGTGGGCAGGGGATAAGGAGGAGAAACGGGAAGCTGGGATTCCCAAGGGGCAGGAAGAGACTTTAGGTGTGATGGATATGTTCACTGTTGATTGTGATGATTCTATTGTATACAAATGCCCAATCTTTTCAAATTGTACACTGGCGCCTGTGGCTCAGCGAGTAGGGAGCCGGCCCCATATACCAAGGGTGGCGGGTTCAAACCCGGCCCCGGCCGAACTGCATCAAAAATTAGCCGGGTGCTGTGGTGGGCACCTGTAATCCCAGCTACCTGGGAGGTTGAGGCAAGAGATCGCCTAAGCCCAAGAGCTGGAGGTTGCTGTGAGCTGTGACTCCACAGCACTCTACCGAGGAGGGTAGAGTGAGACTCTGTCTCTACAAATAATAATAATAATAATAATAATGTCAATAATATAAATAATGAGGCTTACACTTTGGACAAAGGAGAGCCCTATGTCCCATAAGTGGGCAGACACTCCAGCAGGTTGGGAGGCTGAGCCCTGGCCAGAAGCCAGACGTGTGTGCTTCAGAGACAAAGGACAACAGGATTTTATACTGAGTAAGGTGGTCAAATATACACATTTAACAAGCTATAGGAAGAGTCGTGAATATTTCTGAACGAAATCCTAGGCATGCAACTCTGCTCTATCTCTCCCATCCTGGCAGGGCTGGGAACTCAGTTTTCCAGTGTTTCTGGGGTCCCCTTGGCCAAGCGGGGTCCATTAAGTTAGCAGAGGGCTTAGAGTTTTGTTTTTTGTCTTTTGTTTTTTTTTTTGAAACAGTGTCTCACCATGTCACCCTCGGTAGATTGCTATGGCGTCACAGCTCACAGCAACCTCAAACTCTTGGGCTTAAGCTATTCTCTTGCCTCAGCCTCCCTAGTAGCTGGGACTATAGGCTCCCGTCACAACGCCCAGCTACTTTTTGGTTAGAGTTTATTATTGTTGTTTAGTAGGCCGGGGCTGGGCTTAAACCTGCCAGCCTCAGTGTAGGTGGCTGGAGCCCTACTCACTGAGCTACAGGTGCCGAGTCTAGAATTTTACTTTTTATTCACACATTACTAGCTCAATAACTGGGGTGGGGAGGAGTCCGCATGTCAGAATACGGGGGACTTGGAAGCCAGACCCGGGGGGTGTGATGACCCCAAGCTGATGGGCAGGCGTGGAGCCTTTCAGACAGGATTTGGTTGTGGGCAGCCAGCAGCGTCAGCAGGATCTGAAACAGACTGGAGGGGCGAAGCAAGATACTGTCCTCAGGAGATCCTTGCAGTTGTCACCCCAGAGGAGTGGGGATGGATTCCAGAGATAAAAGGAGGGAGATGCAACCGCATTTAGGATAATTTAGGGCCCTTCCCCAAGTTCCACGGGCAGTTATTTGATAACCAGATCTAGGGCAAGGAAGGCACTTGGGGGCATGAAAAAAAAAATCTTGCCGTGCCTGCTTCTTTCTGGTTTCTACCTCGTGAGCAGTTCTTTCTGCCGACCACAGCTGAGAGTTACCGTCTGTCGGAGAGCCGTGCTCTCAGCTCTGGCTCACTCAGCAAGAAGCGGCCTGAGAGCCTGCCTCTGCACCTGCCTGGCCTCCAGGGCAGCAGGACCCCCAGGAGCCACGGGCTCTTTCTGCTGATCTCAGGGGCCCTGCCTTTACCTAGCCCAAGCCAGGAACTGGTTTCTCTCTGAAGTCATGTTCTTCCTTTGGGCTGCCCTGTGTCTCTCTGGGTGTGACACGAGCCATGCATTTTCAGTCCACCCTGTGATGTGACTAAATGAGTCTGGAGTCATGCCTGCTTTCCCACCCACATCCTTACTACTCACAGTCCCACCTCAGCTTACTCCCCAAATGAAGCAGCTGCCTCTGTGCCCTCATTAATGGATGACCCCATCAGGTGACAGAAATCTAAAAATATAACTGTAGCTGGCTGACTAGCTGGCTGGCTTCCTGGCTTCCTGGCTTCCTGTGTGCAATCAGGGCAAGAGATCATTACTTGTGTCTTCACCAAACTGCAGATCCAGATCCCAGCTGCTGGAGCAGCCCTCAGGGTACAAGCTTGCGATGGAGAGGAGGGGAGGAAGGTTTGTGGTAGGAGACAGCTCAGTCCAGAGAAAAATGAAGGCCAAACCCAAGGCCAGAGGCACAATTAAGACCCTAAGTGATAGATTCCTGTAAGGTTCATTGTACCTAATGGGGAATCCGCAGTGAGCCCTCCGATGATGCTTGAATACACTTCCCAAACCAGGTGTTTCATTCTTTCATCCATTTATTAATTCACACAGCAAATATTCAACAAGCCCTGGTTGCCGACCTATATCCTGCCTTCAAGGAGTAGAGTCTAAAAAAAAAAATTAAAAATGGCAAACACTATGAAAGGACTCATAAGAAGGTTTTCAGCCCAGATCTGAGAGATGTTGGGTCAGGGAAGGTTTGCTCAAAGAGATCCCTTTCAGACTCAAGTACCAGGGGGTTAGGAGGAATAAATGGAGAGAGACATGCCAGGTGGGACAGATGGGTAAGAGATGCTTTCAAGGAGCTCTAAGTAGTCTGGATATTGGGGACTTAGGGTGACTGGGGTTGGGGGCTGGAACAAGGTGAGGCAAGGCTAAGCAGGTTGTCAGGCTCCCAATCTTGAAGGTCTTCATTCATTCACTAACTCCCTGAACAAATATTCATTAAGCACCTACTGTGGGCCAGATATTGTGCTAGGAAATTAAGAATAGTCTTAGAGGCTCGGCTCCCGTAGCACAGTGGTTAGGGTGCCAGCCTCATAAACAGAGGGTGGCGGGGTTCGAACCCAGCCTGGGCCAGCTAAAAACAAACAAAAAAAGTAAACTTGGGCTCGGCACCTGTAGCTTAAGCGGCTAAGGCGCCAGCCACATACACCTGGTTCGAATCCCCAGCCCAGGCCTGCCAAACAACAATGACAACTACAACCAAAAAATAGCCAGGCATTGTGGCAGGTGCCTGTAGTCCCAGCTATTTGGGAGGTTGAGGCAAGAGAATCGCTT
This sequence comes from Perodicticus potto, assembly GCA_963574655.1. Lineage (NCBI taxonomy): Eukaryota > Metazoa > Chordata > Mammalia > Primates > Lorisidae > Perodicticus > Perodicticus potto. The sequence continues at coordinate 2,985 of CAUYRH010076024.1, read as the reverse complement.
AAGCCCAGGAGCTGGAGGTTGCTGTGAGCTGTGACGCTACAGCACTCTACCCAGGGCAACAGCTTGAGGTTCTATCTCAAAAAAAAAAAAGAAAAAGAAAAGAAAAGAAACTTGGGCGGCGCCTGTGGCTCAGTGAGTAGGGCACTGGCCCCATATACTGAGGGTGGCGGGTTCGAACCCGGTCCCGGCCAAACTGCAACAAAAAAATAGCCGGATGTTGTGGCGGGCTCCTGTAGTCCCAGCTACTCAGGAGGCTGAGGCAAGAGAATCACCTAAGCCCAAGAGCTGGAGGTTGCTGTGAGCTGTGATGCCATGGCACACTACTGAGGGAAGCAAAGTGAGACTGTCTCTAAAAAAAAAAAAAAGAAAAATACAGTCTTAGAGTCATTTAAAAATTTGTAGTAACTAGGCCAGGCACAGTGGCTCACGCCTGTAATCCCAACACTCTGGGAGGCTAAGGCAGATGGATTGCTTGAGCTTACGAATTCGAGACCAGCCTGAGCAAGAGTGAGAACCCCGTCTCTAAAAAATAGCCAGGCATTGTGGTGGATACATATAGTCCCAGCTATTCAAGGATCTGAGGCAGGAGAATCACTTGAGCCTATGGACTTGAGGTTGCTGTGAGCTATGATGCCATGGTACTCAACCCCAGGGTGACTGAGTGAGACTCTGTCTCCCAAAAAAAAAAAAAAATTGTAGTAACTGGAATGCTCTCCTGACTTCTTTGAACAACAAAACATTTTTGAGCACATGCTACCAGTGATTCCAATTATTTATTTATAATTACTTATACTACTGTTATTACTTTTCTCAAAATGGACTTAACACTTAGAGTGAGAGACATTGTCAATGTTAGTGGATGTAAATGTGTATTTCATTCTTTTTAATAATTTCTCTCACGCTCTCTTGCTCCAGATTTTTGTTGGACCTGATTAGATCATTGTTTTTGCCTTACAGTGTTGCTAACAAAGGGCTTCTAACAGGCATAGGAGAAGCAGTTCCTTGTTTGGGGCTTGTGCTGGTTTTATTAGTTTATCTTTATAAGCCATACATCCAGTTTTTGAGTGTTGATTTAGTGATAATGGGACTATACAATCAAAGAATCTGTTTAGTTGGGCCCATTTAAGCTGCAATACATCAGAGTGGTGAAAGCAAAGATCCCGGTTGTTGCAGTATCCCCTATTCCCCACCGGCTATGGGCCTCGACCGGCTATGGGCCTCCACTAGCTATGGGCCTCCACTGGCTATGGGCCTCCACCAGCTATGGGCCTCCACTGTCTATGGGCCTCCCCCTCCTCTTCCATCAAGACACCTTGTGCGCCCTGCCCTATGCTTAAGGTGAACTAATCTCTACACCAGGAACCCAGTATCAATCTGCCTGATATATATTAGCCATATTTGACGTATGTCAACCTGTTTGTAATACAAAATCACACGATGGTAGGTCATTTTGCAGATCTCTGGAAACAGACCCTAAGCCCATGGTAGCTGAAATCTGTTATTCAGAGATGGAGAAAATTCTGCCATAGGCTACAGGAAGCATTGAATATGGGATCCTTGATTTCCCTGCCTAAGGGCCTCCAGTGAGCTATCACTCCATTGAGAAAAACCCAAATCCCTTATTGTGGTCCCCAAGTAAAGCAACTGTGTCATTTACTGCCCAAGCTCAAACACTTTTGAAAGTGGAAGGGGCAGGACAAATTTTAAACCAGGAAGAATTCAGATAAAACTAGATTGAAAGAGGAGAGGAGATGAGTAAATTCAATGGGTGCAGTGCACACTACCTGGGTGGAGGGCAGAGTTACTTGTATAACTTTGACTCAATCTGTACAAAAATAAAGTATGTAAACAAAACGGGTACCCCCTAATATTCTGAACTTTTAAAAAATTTAAAAAACAAAGGAAAGGTCAACCTAGAACATGGCCCCAACCTCTCCAAGCCCATGTTCATAGCTTCCCTGCTCCTTTACAAAGCTCCAGCCACACTGATCGTTCGTCAGGTCCTGCACTGTACCAAGGTCTTCTCCTTTCAGGGGCTTCACACTTGCTGGTTCTCCCACCTAGAACCTTGTTCCCTGGCTTTCCATGTGTCTGGCTTCTTCTCATAATTCCTTAATTCAATGTCATCTCTTCAAAGAAGCTGCCCTCAACCACCCTACCCAAGTATCATTCTCACCTCGCCCTCACCATGCTACACATTCCCACTCTATTACCTCATTCTATTTTTGTAAAAAATAGTAGCAATCTTCCTTCCCCACTCGAGCCTGGCAGATGGCTCCTGCAAAGAAGGGTGGTGAGAAGAAGGGCTGATCTGCCATCAATGAGGTGGTGACCTGAGAATACACCATTGACATTCACAGTCACGTTTGTGGAGTGCGATTTAAGAAGCTGTCCCTCCAGCACTCTGAGAGATCCACAAATTTGCCATGAAGGAGATGGGGACTCCAGAGGCATTGATGCCAAGCTCAACACCACTCTCTGGGCTAAAGGGATAAGGAATGTCGGCTCGGTGCCTGTGGCTCAGCGGGCTAAGGCGCCAGCTACGTACACCTGAGCTGGCGGGTTCGAATCCAGCCCGGGCCGCCAAACAAGAATGACGGATGCAACCAAAAACTGGCCGGGCGTTGTGGTGGGCGCCTGTGGTCCCAGCTACTTGGGAGGCGGAGGCAGGAGACTCGCTTGAGCCCAGGAATTGGAGGTTGCTGTGAGCTGTGTTGCCACGGCACTCTATCCAGGGTGACAGCTTGAGGCTCTGTCTCAAAATAAATAAATAAATAAATAAATAAATAAATAAATAAATAAATAAATAAGGGATAAGGAATATCCCAAATCGCATCCATGTGGGGTTGCCCAGAAAATGTAATAAGGATGAAGATTCACCAAACAAGTCCTATACTCTAGGTTCTCTGTGTACCTGTTACCACTTTCAAAAACCTATAGTCTGTAATATATATGAAGACCTATAGTCTGTAATATGGATGAAGA
>CAUYRH010076021.1:0-19508 GCA_963574655.1 Perodicticus potto | reverse complement strand
CAGTCCATTCATGGAATTGAGGCCGAGAAAATTCACATGAAATTGACTTAGGCACAGGAAGTGGGAATTCCTATTTAGTCCTAAAGGTAAAGTGAAGGAGACACTAACGCACTGGTGTCTCCTTGGCAGTTGTCCGGCCTTCTTGGCTATTGGAGCCTCCGGTGGGGGTTGTAAAGCAATATTTTAAATGAATTAGGTTCTCTATGAAAGGTATAACAACTGAGATTTGGAAGTCCTTGAATTTGATAAATTGTTTTAAATTGTATACTTTTTTGAATGAATGTTCATATCATGATTCTAAATGCTAAAATTTCTGTGATGTCAGTTATTTCCAACGTGCGTTATCAAGCATCTTACATGTAAAGGGCATGTAATTTTAAAAATTTAACTATCAGGGCTATTCAATGATTAAGAAAAATAGACTACTATATGTCATTTTTGATTTGGTCAAAAATATAAACCTTAGTCGGGAAAAATAACTCATAAAGTAGAAAATAGAGAATTAAAGCTCTTTTTCAGCTTTACCTTTAGAAGAAATCCTATTTTCTCTGTAGTTTGGGTTTAGCTCTAAACAAAATGGGTGAATGTCATGTGGTTGTGATTCCGGCTCATTGTAAGTCTAGATTTGGAAAAAAAGAGACTTTGATCTGCAAAGAGTTGTTCAAACTTTAGCAAGAAATGTTAAATATATTAAAAATGTAAACACTGTGGGGTTTATTTGAGTTTTAGTGTGTACTAAATAAAAGCAAATGTTTGCTAGCTCAATTTGAACTTCAGTGGTTCTAACATATGTAAATAACATTCTTCCTTGTTTGCTGATTATACTAACATGGAGGAGGAGGGGGGAAAGTGAAAGAAAAGCCTCGGTGAGGAAAAAAATAAAAGCTATCACTTCACGGCTCCCATTCTAAACATGTTCTTGATGGAGAAGATTTGTGTATGTTTCCTCAGAACCACATGGATTAATGTCTGCAAAAAGAAACCATCTATTAATAAGATAATATTTTGCTTATTAAGATCATACTGTTTTACTGCAAAAGACGATCATTTGTTGATTTAGGAAAGAGCTAAAATCTAAACAGCAACCAATGTTAGATGAAAGTACTACTTGATATTGAACCCCCCACAAAAGGAAGTCTACATGTACTGCAAGGTTCAAACTCCAAGTCTGTAATGGATCTCACAAAATAGAGAGATTTTATATCCCCAATCAACCAAAAAACTATTATTGAAAATAGATGAATAAGCAAAACATAAATTTATTAATAAAGGTTTCCTCTTTACCAATTTTATACAAAATTGGGGATTTTCATGATGCATGCAGTTACTCTATAAATAATATTGGAAAAAATAGAGCAGAGTATCTCAGCAGTTAGGATGCTTGCCAATTATATAGAGATTTTGTTAGGATGAAGATGTTCATCCTTTGGTTCCGGGGTGAGCCCCAAGATTTGGCATTTCTTCCAAGTCCCTCTGCCAATATTGTAGTCAGAGGACCACACTGTGAAGAGCAATGCCCTTTAATACCTCCAATTAAAAAGCACAAATTCTTAGCAGTTTTGCCATCTTAGGCATTTACATTGCATACAACATGCACATTTAGGTTAGACCCTGGTAATTAAAGGGAAAATACGGCTCCTTTTCCTGGATAGAAACTATAAAATTAGAAGAAGACTCGTTCTCAAAGTTCTATCATTGGTAGAAAGTCCATGTCTTGTACCAGCACCTCAGTGCTCCCTCTCCTGTACCTAGTTAGACCTTGGCAGGACACATTATAAGAGGGACTAGTCACCCCTTTTGAGGAGATGGGCCACCATTCCCAGGGCCAGTGCCTAGTACAGAACACTAAGCCAAGGACTTGGTGAACACAAGGGAGTTTCTTTTCATGTACACCCAGCAATTGTGTCTTCCTCCCCATGGGCTACTGCGTTAATGTATTCTACTCAGATTTTACATGTAACTCCTTAAATTGAAATTTAGGTTAGTGCCTCAACCCTCCAATTTTTTGTTCCATATATTTTGACTTTCTAACCTAATGCAGAATATCTACCTAGTGATTTCCTTTTTTAATTTAATTTTTGTATTGATACATAAAAGGTGTACATATTTGGGAGGTACCTATGATATTTTAATATAATCAATATAATTTGTAAAAATCAAATTGGTATATTTAGGATATCCATCACCTTAAATATATTTGTCTCTTCTTTACGCTGGAAACTTTCAAATTATTTTCTTCTATGTTGAAATATACATTATCATAGAGTCACCCTACAGATCTATATCTGTCACCACTAGGTCTTATTTCTTCCATCATATAGTATATTTTCACCCATTAATCAACCTTTCTTCATTCTCTCCTCCTCTCCTATCCTTCTTGGCCTCTCTGCCTTTAGCAATCTACCATTTTAGGTCCCACAAATGACAGAGAACACGTGATCTTTGTCTCCTGAGCTTGCCTTACTTCACTTAACATAATGACCTCCAGTTCCATCTGTGTTGCTGCAAATGATAGGATTTCATTCTCGTTTGTGGCTGAATAATATTCCATGGTGAATATATGTGGTGTTTTCTTTATTTTGGCTGTTGTGAATAGGACTTCCACGAGCACAGAAGTGCAGATATCTATTTTACATATCTCCTTTCTTTTGAATATACACCCAGTTATGGAATTGCTAAATCACATATGGCAGCTCTTGCTTTATTTTTTTGAGGAACCTCCATATAGTTTTCCATAGTAACTGTACTAATTTATATTCCTTTCCTTCTTTTTGCTCTTCCTTCTCTGTGTGCCTTTGGCAAAGCCTCAACCACCTCCAAATAAGTGTGCAAATCAGAAATGTTAGAGCCTCAAAGGGGTGCTATTCACTCTGATTTTCTTTTTCTTCTCCAAGTGATATTTGGGAATTAGAGTTTTAAATTTGCTCATCTGAACAAATGTATGGACTAGAGAGCAGCCTCAAGAGGCCACTCGTAACAGTTTGGGAGTGAATTTACACACGCAAGAATATTTGGTGAAATGGATTCTGTTCTGCTGAGAAGTAATATCAAATCAGATATTTTGTGCTGCTGTGATATCTCCTGCACCAGTTCCTTTCACCTGCATGAGATTTAGAGAGTTAATTTAGCAGCCATTATGGTTTGGTTTCAAACTGAGAGTTTCATGGTCGCTTCCACTGGTATCTGAGAGTTCCAAATAATTTGCAATCAGTCAGAAGTTCTATGACACAGAACACCCTTGGATATCTCCAAAAATAAATCCAGAAGTCTAAAGGGGTTTTTAAGGGAAATCTACCGTACATTGTAATTGCTGGGACAGCACTTTGTGGAAGGATTTACACAAATAACAACCTAAAGAGCATTTGTCACGTGAATGAATGCAGAATAGTATAGATCATTCTCTCAATAAGAACAATGATCATGTCTTTTCTGCGCATGCCCAATACAAAACACATGAATCTCATTTATTAGGCTATCAACAAATGTCTGTGAATGAAAATATGACAGCACTAGGTTTATGTAGTTTTACCCTCATGTGCAGGGTGACCGAATTCGCACACAGTATCTCTCTACAAGTGGACAGCAAAAACTATTTTGATAACATATTGTTTATTATCTTGGTTTCGTGGACATCCCCACTGAACATATGCAGACTAAAAACCCTACAGGTGGATGGAGAAAGCCTGAGTGTTATAAGGCCATCTTAAAACTCACTTCTTCCATGTAGGGCTTCAATGAATGTCCTTCACTAGAGCCTTCTCCCTAGAGGCAAAAAGGAAGAGAGGTTGAAAAATCCAGGAGAAGGGGAGAAAACGTATGAAAGAATGATGAAAAGTAGTGAGATCTGAAAGCCACACCAAATCTTTACTATCCTCCATCGCCTCTGCTCTGGGACTGCCACTTTGCCAACTTCTTACTCCTTGAAGGAAATGATAACTTTTTCAAGACAATAAGATAGCTTTTAACTGGATTTCAGTTCACGTAAACAAATAACCACCTAGAGTAGCTGACTAAATCTTAGGACAAAATGTTAGACAAATGGTATAAAATTTTCTATCATAGTTTTATAAACAGACTCTTAAAATTAGGTTAAGAAAACAAATCATAAATTCTGTATTCTAAACATCGGTGTGAAGATCTAACACAGGGACTTAAACAATCCTAGGGAAGGAGAACAGACCATAAATTTATAACCCCTTTTTATATCTAATCTTTTTACCTCAATTCTCCATTATTTGTGCATGTGCTAGAAATTCATTAAGTACTATTATTAACTGAGATTTAAATGATTGAAATCTAAAATATTAAGTTTAATATACATCCGTAACTCATCTAAGCATCGTTGGCCAAAATTGCCAAACAACTTGTCAGTTTCGATAAGTTACATTTTTAAACTCTATGACCATTGATATTTGGAAATAAATTCTGAGATATCATGAAATGATAAATTCTAAGATACCATATGTGTTTAAGAGATAACTTAATACATGTACATAAAGCTTACATTTGTTTCTAAGGAATATTTTCTAACCATTCAAGTATCCTTACATATATTATCTCCTTGAGGAAAGAAATCCTTAGGCCAATTTGATACTTAGGGACATTGAGGCCAGGAGGAGTGACCTCAAGTCCTTAAAGTCCATGGGGTAGGAAAATCATTGCTCAGACTTCTAGTCTGATGTTCTTCTGCATTGCTGAAATTAAAAAAAAAAAAATCTAATACATAAATTCATCTTATTTTTTAAAAACTTGTGATATACATGCCAAAACACTTGGGGAAGCTAAAGAGGAAGTATGCTCTTGTCAAAACAAAAATTAAGATAGGAATAAAATACTAATATTCCTAAAATCCCAGAAATCACAGGTCAAACCACAGAGATGATAATACTTCTTCCCAGATCATGGTTTCCACTAGTGAAAAATTAATATGCTGTATTTCTAAATGGCTCCAAGATTGTGAGATTTTCAATGGATAAAATAGTGAAAGAGATCAGATAGTTCTATTTACTTAAACCAAAGAGCAAACTATTTAGAAAAATAAAACCCACAGAAATCCCCCAAACTGTGAGGAATTTAAGTCAAAGTGCACAGAGAGAGGTGGAAACTTACTTCAAATAAACTAACTTTTCCAGTTGAATTTGCTACACTCTTCTCCCACATTTGGACAACTAATCTAAGAGTGTTACTTGTTCTTCCAGTGTGGCTTTTCTATGTGACTGAATAAGTCCTTTCTGTGCTAATAATCCCTTGCCCTTTGCCTGTGATGCTGGGAGTAAGAAATAAGGTGGCAAACTGCTTAGAGTTATAGACATGCTTTCTGGAGTAGCCAGCATGGGGGCCTGTCTGGCTAGCCTCTGAACATTTGCAGGATAAGCGTGAGATGCAAGAGAGAAGACCCCTGGAACCCTAGTGAAGAGGGCAATTTGTTTCCTTAGAGCTGGAGTGCAATGGTTTTTCCCAATTTGTCTGGACACTTGGAATCTTCTGCTAAGACCTGATGATGACTGAGGGCTTTCTTGACAGTCAAATTTAAATAAAGCAGGCTTCTTGACAGCTTCACTTCTTTCCATAGTGCCAGGTCTTTTCGATATCTACACCACAGAAAAAGAGAAACTCACACTACTATTTGTTTCAAAGACCATATGTAAGACCTGAGTTTGGCTGCAACTGTCATTCAAAAATTACTGATATGGTGACCCCTAAATAAAAACTACTTTCTGGTGGAGCATAAAGGAAAAGATCCTAGGAGGAAAATACAGAATAAACTAACACATTGCTGAGGTGATTACATATGTGATACAAGGCCAAATGGACAAAACAAAGAATAAGACATTAAGATCTCTGATTCTTAGGGTCGGAAGAGACTGGATGTCTCAACTTTCCTACTTCCAACATGGGACCCCTGAAATGCTGACATTCCCTCCACCTCCCACTAGGGGTGCTAAATATCTTTTAAGGTATGAAGATATCAGTTTCAGTCATCCTTTTCTTAATTGTAAAGAATTGACATTTTAAATATCAAGTCATTTTAACCACGTAATATTTTAGCAATTACCTTGGCATAAATCAAAAATGCTCAAATGCAATTTCTCTTGACAAACAAAGAAGGAAAAGGGGTCGCAAGGGAAGCAGACAGGAGTGTGTGAAGGAGGGAAAAGACAGAATACATGTAAATTAGACCTTAAGAAAAAAAGTAGAAAAGCTATTTCCTGCAATGTGTTTTCACTTATCATAAGTTCTTAATATAATCACTGTTGAGATAAAAACGTTTTAAATTTGAGTTAGAAAATATATTACAGACTCAGAGAAAGGAGGGAAAAAAAGAGACTGATGTAATTACTGCTTAACATATGACATGGGATAACAGCTATTAGAGATGAAGGCTTTTGTTGTTCCCCTGGTTATTTTGTAGTTAGGGAAACATTCTCAGTGAAATGGAATATCCCAGAGGAAGAGGTAGGACAAGACCCACATTCTTCTTGATATATTGCCATTTTTCACTATACCATGCTTTTCTTGTTTCAATCAATACATATTTCCTGTCTTTTACTAATCCTGAGATGAAATGAAAACAGGCTGCAGGTAGGGTACATTTATTTACAAACATGATATATTTAAGACCTTTGCTATTAATTTCCTTTAAAAAAATATTTCACGGTAACTCTACCAGAACAATCTTTCTTCCAACTTTTTCCCAATGAAACTAAACAATAATCCTAACACACAAAGCACCCTCTTAGTAAGTACCTACCTGATATATTTGGAACCCATAAAAGATAGGAACTTGATTCAAAGGGAGTCCAAAGGGACTCAGAAAACTTCATCTAGCATTTATTCCACAAGTATTTATTAAATACCTATTTGTGCCACATACTGTGCTAGGTGCTAGGACAAAGAGTTGGACAAGAACCAATCCTCCCCATAAAACGTTTACCTAGAGAAAACAGTTAAACTAGTGATTAGAATGCAGAGCAACAGTTACTTGACACACACAGACCAAGGAACTATGGGAAAAAATAAAAAGAAAAAGCACCAAGTCTTTTGCTTATTTAACAAGCAATGTATTGAGAGCCCCAATGTGCTGAGAACTGCAAGGGCCCCTGCATACATGTGATGAAGATGACAAAATAATGCTTGAGGAAATTATTTTTAAGTTTAATCCTTAGAGGGGTGGCTTTTATCAGTGGGTACTGGAAGGGACAGGGTGAGAAAGGATCTGGCAGTAGGAATGAATGGCTAGTGTTAATGACTTAGAGAATGACTGACATATATAGTATTAGTGAATTGACTTAGAAATAGCCACTGGACATTGAACTAGTCATTGTACCAGCCAGGCATCTTCTCTGATAACGTGTTGATCACATTTTTATGTTAATGATTAATTTCATTAATACTGTCATGTACAAGAAGTAGCATTCATTTATTCTTTCTAAAACAGTTTAAAGTACCAACATAGTAAATGATCAACGATGAGATCTTGAAGAGTCACTTTGTTTCTTCTAAACCTGAATTTCCTCACCTATGAAGTATGGACAATAGAACAACTAGATGTTTTATATAAGATAATGATTTAGAAAGAGTATTAAAAATGCAAAGGAACGAGGCACCCACAAAGTACAGTATTATTATTGGGCAAATGTATGTATCTCCACTGATCTACTCACTTACTGGTTTTCCTGCCTCCTACTTTACCAAATTATGTACAGGGCTATGAATTTGCCAGACTTCTGCCCTGGCTTCTTCTTGGGAACACGTCCCCTGCACCTCCACCCTGTTTTTTAAGTCAGGAAGCCAATTCTGGCCCCCTCACTCAAATATTTACATGCTCCCTTGACACCACACATCTTATTCAAAGCATTTGTCACTCTATCTTGATTACTGGATATTTACCCTATCTTTCCAACTTACTTGTAAGTTATTTGATGACAAAAGTTGTTTTTATTAATTTTTGCTTCCTAAGTCCTGAAACAGGGTCTGGAAATACATATTCAAAAAGTTAGAGCAATAAATGAATGAATGAATTAATTAATGAAAACAAATTATAAAATCTCAATTGGCTCTGGATATACACAGAACTTACATGAATCACAAAGTTTTATAAATAGGATAAAAGAGCTAAGTCGCTCTTAAAAATAGGTGAGCAGATATTACTACTGGATGTGCAATAAATCCAGTGAAGAAATTGTGAATTACTTATAATTTGTAAGTAATTATTGATTATAACTTTTAAAATTTTTTTTTGGAGATAGAGCCTCACTCTGTCACCCTGGATAAAGTGTTGTGGCATCATTGCTCACAGCAACCTCAAACACTTGGGCTCATGTGATCCTCTTGACTCAACCTCCCAGGAGTTGGGATTACTGATGCTTACCACAATGCCTGTCTATTTTTGTTTTCTATGTTTAGTCGAGATGGAGTCTCATTCTTACTCAGGCTGATCTGGACTTCCTGAGCTCAGATGATCCACCCACCTTGGGCTCCCAGAGTGCCAGGATTACAGTCATGAGCCAGGCCCGATTATAATTCTTTGAAATGTAATGCTATGGACCACTATCTTATATCAAATTTCAATAAATAAAAATATTCAATATTGGTCATTTGAAAATTAGAAAGAGACACACGTAGAGCTCAGAAGAGAATCAGAAGTTTTTAGAAATTTCAGAAATGAAAAGTAAAATAGAAGGGGTGTAAGAAGAAAAAAACACAGGAAGAGAACAGTAGATAAAGTTTAAAATCAAGAAAAAATTAAGAATATCTTAAAAAAATAATTTTAGGGAAAGGGTTAGTTTAATCTTGTCCAAACATTGAAGATTGGCAGAGGAGACAAATATGTGAATAATAGAAAACTCTGAAGAAGGAAACCAAAAGGAAAGAGAATATACACAAAAAGTTATTACTGAACAAAACTCTCCTAAAATAAAAAAAAAAAAAGGAATGTACATTGCGCTGAATAGCTGACAGCAGTGACACAGAATAACCACCACAGGATATATTCTAGAGAACTGATTATATTTTAAAAGAAAGGAAAAAGGTTCTTTGGGCATCTGAGAAAAGAAAGACCACATGAGTATGAAGAGAAAATATTAGGTTTTTATCAGACTTTAAAATCAGTGCTTTATGCCAAAAGAAAAATGAAGAAAAATACCCATGCTACCAAAAGAAAGTGTAAACCCAGCCGTCTAGCAGAGAAAAGCTTCAGAAAACCACAATGCCCCAGTGTAAGAGATGGTGGTGCACATGAACTAGTTCCCTGGACAAAGACCACGTGGCAGTTGAAAGGACAGAATCTAGTGTCCATGGTGAGTCCACGCTCTCACAACGTGGATTTCTTGCAACCCTTACAAAATTGAAGAGAAGGCGGTGCCTGTGCTCAGTGGGTAGGGCCCCAGCCAAACTGCAACAAAACATAGCCCAGCATTGTGGCAGGCGCCTGTGGTCCCAGCTACTTGGGAAGCTGAGGCAAGAGAATCACCTAAGCCCAGGAGTTGGAGGTTGCTGTGAAACTGTGACGCTACAGCACTCTACAGAGGGCGATAAAGTGAGACTCTGTCTCAAAAAAAGAACAAAAAAAAATTGAAGAGAATGGTGAGAGCGTATTTTTCTTTCTTTTAATTTTCAGTACACATATCGGTAGATGTATTGGTATTTTTATTCTGAGACTACATTGTGCCTCAAATAAATTACTATTAGACATTATAATCCCGCGTGATCTTTATCCTTGAGAACCAGAATTCTTGGTATAGGAAAAGGATAAAGATACAAGAAAAGAAGTTAAAGTCTGAGCATTCTTTACTTGGAATGAAAAGGGTCAATGTTAACTAGCTGTCCATTGCAAGGGGCTAGAAATAATGACTAACTCAGGGCAATGAGCATCGCTGGTATCCAGACTATGGTCTGGAAATACAGTTTCTCACTAAGAAAAATTAAGATTTTCAAAAAAATCACTGATTCCGTGTTTAGAGAAGGAAATGTACAATATATTCTTGGAACCTCTCGTACTACCCAATAGCAAGGAAGCCCTAAGAGACTATCAGGGGTCTGGCAAAAAGACACAAAAGCCAATTTGAAGAAACTCTCATGAACCAAAGAGGTCAATTTCAGCTTAGCAATCATAATAATTGCCATCAGTTAAAATTTGTCAAATAAGTTTAATGAAAAAAAAAATGCTATCTTCAGAAGATTTTCGAGAATCTATTTATTATTTTGAAAATGATTAAAGAAGAGTAATCAAGCAAATATCCTGCCTTTACTATAGCAACTATATTACTGGCAAACCAAATACCAAATGAAAGTAACAGTCTAAACAAAATTATTCTGCCTAGTAAATAAAAATGATAGAATTAGTATGTCAATGCTTTGCAACTCCCAAGGATAGATTTCAGCATTAATCATCAATGGCTACCAAGATGATAAAATCCCAAACAACTAAAACGATCTGTGTCCCATTTCTGGATAATTTTCAGAACAATACAGAGGACAGAAGAACATGTTGAATTGCACCGGAGTATGAAGTCAGCAAAATCCAGACTGTGGAAAACTCTGCAGGTCAAATGCCCTACATTCCTTAACAGATAACTTGTAAGAAAATGTGAGATGGAGGAGGAACCCACAGACTAAGAGAGACTTATATACATCTAAGTTTAAAAGTTTTTTAAAAGTTGGCAAGGGTAACTATAGTGTCAAGGGATGCATATTTGTGTAATCAGACTGTTCTTTAAAAGCAAGGAATTGATTACTATAAAAGTCAGAATACTTATTATTTGCAGTGGGAAAGAGATTTTGACTAGAATATTGATGGGGCTTTTCAGTTGTCTGGCAAAATGTTATACCATTTTTTGACCTACGCAGTGTTCTTATTATTTGTGTATTAAATAATTAAGCCATACATTTGATTTAAGTGATTTGCTATGTATGTGTTTAATTTTGAAATAAAAATACATTTTAAAATAGTCATTTTTGATATTAAACTACATTTTTATGGGCATCATTGTAAGAGCCAAGTGAAACTTAAAAAATTAGAGTGGCTCTATCTCCATGGTAATGTGCCTTCCCCTCTGGATATAAATCATCTTTTGGTCTACGTAAAGTGATGGTTATTGGTTCTATATCTAGAGAAGTAATTAAAGGACACTCATATTGTTCTGATTTAATCTTAAACTAATCTAATTATAACACTGACCTCATAAAAATCAGTGAGTGATTTTGATTTTTACCTTTTGAAATAATTAAGCCCTTAAATTGTTTTCCATTACGCTTTTAAAAGAAAATCAATAGATGTCACTTTGGAATCTGTGAAGTACCTGTATAAATTCTCCAAGGTCAGTGAAATACGAATGTGAGCCTCATAATTTAAACCAAACATATCATGTATTCTTCTAAAATTAAATTAACTTGTGTCTTTGGAAAATGGCTAAACGGCTAAGGTGACCAACTTCCTGAACTGTGGCTCAGATGGAAACACGGAGGAAAACTGATATCCGAAGCTTGTGAACTAGCGAGGCTCTTGCGTCTCTTGTGTTCTCAGCCCATGTTTCCTTAATTTTAAAAGGTGATTGATTTTTCAGATAAGTAATATCACTAGGCATTTCTCTGCATCTAGGGAAACGTATGTCTCAACCACATGCATGGATACAATTTTTCATTCAACAACAAAAAAGCCCAGTTTCTTATTTCAGATATCTTTGTATTATTGAATGCACAATAAAAGGCTACAGAATAAGGTCAACTTTGTAAGAAAAATAACAGATGCAGGTTATATAATACAGAAGCACATTTAAACTCAGATGTATTTGAATTTTTATGTATTTTTAATCCTTAATACATTTATTTGAAGGGGGCTAGTTTTTTAATTGATTCTGTAAATATTCCATAAAGAATGCTATCTCCAGAATTAAGATGCAAACCAAATAAACAAGATGCATGAATGAACTCGTCTGCCAGCTGATGTCGTAAACAGTGTCAGTAGGAGAGCTGTGGCTGGCTGGGGCTAAGTGTGCAGAAACATATTCAATTGTCCAAAAAAAGAAGAGACTTCCAAATAAATGAGAGAAGTGTCTACGAGTGGGAAGATAAAGGGGGTCTTCAGCTTATTCAAATTACTACAGCTAAGTCTGAAAATTTTTCCTGCGATCTCTAGGACACTTTGAAAAGGCAAGCCCCATGAGGGCGCACAAACCCACCGCCTTTGTTTACGTACCTGATTTCTTCTGCTTACTGTGGGCTAAACATAGGGCTGGTCATTAGACTAAGACTCAGCCTGGACTCCGTATATTGTCAGAAGATAACAAAAGCGGTGGTATCCCAGAGAGGTAAGAATAGAGCTTTTGTAATCAAACAAATAGGGGTTCAAATGCCAGTTTGGCACCTTATGCTCATGAACACAGAACAAGTTATGTAACTCCCTGGTCTCAATGTTGTATCTGTAAATTGTGATAACACCATTTGTCTCAAGAGCTATTATGAGAATTAAGTTAAATAATGTCTACACAGCATAAAAGACAAGAACAAATCCTTGGCTTTCATCACTATGAATTACCATGATAAATATTAGTAATAGTAATTAGAAGGTTTATAATGCATGAAAGGCAGAGAAAACCAACTGAATACTGATAAGTCTGAAAATTAGAGATATGTTTAAATCTTGAACAACACAGCTAGGAAGGTGACTTGACTGTGGAGAAATCAAGGGCTACTTCTTAATTTATTCTCAGAGTGTGTCACTTTCATTAGAAGAATATTGCACTTTCAATGACTAGAAATTATCAGATGGCTTCACTTACAAATAAATTTTCAGAAGTAAATTCAAGGGAAAAGGAAGATTGGCTGATCGTGAGTAAAATGGCCCTTTAAAAAGCCTTTGGCATTAGAGTTAAAAAGAATCACATGACACATATTAAGAAAAAGTAATTGTTGAGACAAGAGAGTGAGGCAGCATCCACATCAAGCCTGCTGTCCTTGCCCTGGGGCCTCTAAGGGGCACCTCAGGAAGCTTTCCCAAAACATCCAGGGCCCCCCAAATCAGTGTCTCTTCTTTTTGTTTCTCTGTTTCCTTTTCCCCTACCTAGGTCCTTCCTTCCCTCCTCAGCCATTCCCTTGTACCTTCCCTGATATCACACTTCCTGATATCACCAAGTAAGTTTGGCACTTAGCAGGTCTCAGCTCGGATGCCTTTTGTTCTGCGAAGACTCTCCTGACCCACTGGTTTGTGTGACCCCCACTGCACACCACCACACACTCCATCAGAAACTCCACCCTCTTACTGAGTGGCCTGAAGGGGTCTACAGGCACAATCTTAATATTTGGAGGGTCTGGGGCACATTGCCAACATTATCTCATAAACTATATTCTGAATTTCAATCAGAATTGGAAAGCAAAATTCATATTCAAATCTTTTGAGTTCTGCACCATAATTTGCCAGAAAAGAAAGAGCAGCAAAGGTGAATCAGTACTAACTCCTGACTCCATGTTCCTACCCCTTTCCACACACACCACATTGAACCATAAGGGGTTCTGTGAGAGGTATGGATATCTTGATCTGCATGTCCAAGTTCATCCACACACTCCCAGAACAGCTGCCTCGTGCCTACTCCTCAGACCTAGAGCCAGCTGTAAGGAACCAAAGGCTGGGTAAAGAGGCTTGAGAGGTCCAGGAAGCGGGCTTAGGATCACTCATGCAGGATATTCCAGGATCCTGGTCCCTAGCACATGCTCAGGCTCCAAGGGGATATGTCTTCTTGACTCCATTAGCTCCTCATCCCAGGGGGAGGACACAGCCTTGGGTCAGTCTAAACCAGCGGTTCTCAACCTACAGGTCGTGACTCCTTTGGGGGTCGAATGACCGTTTCACAGGGGTTGCCTAAATACATCCTGCGTATCAGATAGTTATATTATAATTCATAAGAGTAGCAAAATTACATTTATGAAGTAGCAATGAAAATAATTTTAAGGTTGGGGGTCACCACAGCATGAGGAACTGTATAAAAGGTCGCAGTATTAGGAAGTGGTGACTGGTCTAAACACACCATCAAAGCTCTCTGATGGCGGACACATCTATATCTCTTACCACCCATACCACTTAGTGCACCTAAAAAATACTCCTAGTTGTTGAATGAATGAGAATTATTATAAGAAGTGCATATTTCTAATTTAATGTGCAAAAATAGTAGAAGATGTGGTTAGAAGAAGACAGAAAGAAAGACTTCGTGTAACAATTTTGACTATTTCAAGATGGCGAAATCAGGGAGATACTATTGCAGTGGCAAGAGACAGGAAGGAAAGTCATATTTTATGATCCATTTAGAATCAACAGAAAATTTAGTCTGAAAATGAAGTAGAGAAAGGTATTTTGAAAATTGACTATGCTTGTTTTGAGTTGGATAATGGCCATAAAACAGAGAAGAACACAATTTATAAGCTAAAGGTTGAATATAAGAATAACGATAAGGCCGTGGCGCCTCTGGCTCAGTGAGTAGGGTGCTGGCCCCATATACCAAGGGTG
Organism: Perodicticus potto; assembly: GCA_963574655.1. Taxonomy (NCBI): domain Eukaryota; kingdom Metazoa; phylum Chordata; class Mammalia; order Primates; family Lorisidae; genus Perodicticus; species Perodicticus potto. Next base: position 5,011 of record CAUYRH010076021.1, on the reverse strand, counting down.
ACAGGTTCGAACCTGGCTTGGCTAAACTGCAACAACAACAACAAAATAGCTGGGCTTTGTGGTGGGTACCTGTAATCTCAGCTACTCCGGAGGCTGAGGCAAGAGAATCGCCTAAGCCACTGCATTCTACGGGGGCGACAAAGTGAGACTCAGTCTCTAAAAAAAAAAAAAAAAAAAAAGAATAACAATATGGGAGTAAGACCCAAACAAAACTGCCTGCCAAAAATAGACCATCAGACCCAACAGCTACCATGGTCTGTCTGAGAAGCGATTAAAGTCAAAAATTCTTTCTAGGACAGGCAAGCGTCTGGCAGTGTCATTAGTAAGGAAGGTGGATGAAACTTTGAAAGGAAACAGAGCACGAAAGGAAGTGGAAGAAGCAGTTTACAGAAGGTATCACTGTAATCATACTCCACTCACCACCGAGCACACACATCCAGTCAATTTTTTGTTTACAAATTCAATCATTGTGAGTTTAGTCCTCAAAAATTGTAACATGAACTGAAAAAATAGGTCGTCTCACTCCAGGAAGAATTTAAGTGGTAGGAATTTGATTCATTGGTGCGTAGGACTAACTTCCCAGGCCAATCAGTAGAGAAAGCACTTTCAATGCAAAGCCACAAAGTGATACCAGACCCAACAACCTAACAAACCACAAGGCAATGCTTCATTAACGCTAAGACAGGGCACAACTGTGGCCTCACGATGGTGTTCCTCATCTCTTTGATGCATTACAGTTTTTCCCTCATGGCCCAAATCCCTTACCCCTTTGGGAACTCCAGCCCCAAGATGTCCTATAGGAAGAAAGTTCTCTGTTAATTCTTAGTCCAAAACATGCATTTAATGTGCCTTCAAGAACAAAGCTTACTTTGGGACCCTGAAAAGGGCCAAACCACATCATAAAGAGTAAGAAGATATCTTCCATTCTCATGAAGGTATGCCCATCTTCAGAACCAAGTTCAAAGCAAACATCTTTTGAGGTCTTACTGAACATGACTGAATGCTGAGGTTTATTACAATGTTTTTGCATGTGTTTGCATTTTGTGAAAACAGCTAGGATCAGAAGCAGATGAGCCAAAAAGATTTCCTGCCAGGTCTGGGAATCTAAAATTCAGATATTTCAAGAGAAAAGTATAATTCTTACAGCATGTGTAGCCTAATTTTATGCACTCCCCATGTTAATTGACATAAACATTTAAAATCTTGGGTACTTTTTCACAGTCAGCTTCAGAACCAAACTATTTAGCCCCGTCTTAAAGCCAATATTTCAGGCTAGACATTAAATGTAACTCATCTTATAGTCACTGCCGGTTAGTTAAACATATCAATTTAGTAAAGCCAAGTTATGAAAAGGCAGCCTCAGTATTTTTAAAGATCACAAGTCTCCTGGGAGTTCTATTTACTCTTGTAGAAGGCCATTTAAAGCCCATGGATGACACAAATCAAGATAATCAAGGCATCTGCCACACAGAGTTTTGCCTTAAAATAATCCAAGAAATCTTTAACTGGGCCAAGGACGAGACCCAAGGATGGCCACTACGTATAACCAGGCAGAGTGTGCTCCAGCCAAGGAAGTGAGTGGTAATAATCGGTGGCCACTTTGGTAGAGGAAGAAGACCTTTGGTAGTGACAGTGAGATTTAAAAAAAAGGAAGTACAACAACAAATTTTCAAATTTACAAGAAGTTGAAACTAGGCCAATGGAATTATAAAATATTCTAACTATGCTTCTTATTTTTTTTAAAAATAACATAAATGTCAGATGATAAAAACACAGCCAGATAGAAGTTCAGATTTAAAAACAAGAAAATGGGGGAATTATAGTTAACTACAATTTTAGTTTGCATCAGAAGGGCAGGGGGAGAGACTAAAAAATGCTATTTCAAAAAAAATGAAGAAATAGAAATGCTATTTCAAAAGCAGACACTGTTAATGAAAGTATAATCAACTCCTCTGGGCTGTTGACAGTTGATTGTACTTTGCTGATACGGTCAGTGCACTGCCCTCAGGTCTGGTGTGTTGGAGGAAAGAAAACAAATGGAGAACGGTCTGGAAGTAAAGTCACATAGAGACTAATTGGAGAAGGTAGTCATTTTTCATCAGAAGAACAGAGGACTTTGAAGAAAGAATGATTGTTTTATTTAACTGAAGATTTTATAGATGGAACAGAAATTAGAGTTCTTTCTTGTTTCACAGAGTCAAATTAGGGCTTAAAGATGAAAGTTTCAGAGATATAGATTTTTTCTCTCAAAATGAGAGGGCAGTGTTCTAGAGTGGCAATAAAACATGGGTGGAAGCACTAAGTTTCGGGAAAGAACTATTGCCTGAAATCCTGCAGGCAGGATCAGACAGTGAGTGAGAGAAGGGGTGCCTCACTGAGGAAGAAGTTGCTCTATATTCTAAACACTAATTTTTTTCTCTGGTATTTTCCTAAATTTCCAAAGTTGGGCCTCTTAGTTGAGTAGATTGACACCGAGGGGACAGAATTGGACTGACTCTTGTTCCTTATAGTTGTAACCCTGTTGCATTGAATTTGGGAGAATGAAGTGGGAAAGTCTTCATATAGTTAGCCTTGACTTTTGTCTGAGTTGTCTGAATAACGGGAAGGAAAATGGCCCTTGTCTAGCACCTGCTACAGACCAGGCACATGTACTGCTGAACCCAGTCCTCACTATATTTCTGCAAAGCAATTATCTCTATTTTGTAGCTGAAAAAACTGAGACTAAGAAGATTCCAAGTTATAGCTGGGTCTTGAATTCATAGCCTATGGTTTTTCTAGAAGACAGGGAATGAAATCAACCTGGTATTTCATCAAATTAAATGTTTAAAGTGTGATAGAAATTGACTATGTCCACACTTAGATTCTGAATCCAGCTCTTGTCAGCCATTACATCATGTTGCTATTTCCTATTTCTTGGTTTTGCTAATCCAAGGTTAACTAAATATATATATATATATGTGTGTGTGTGTGTATGTATATATATGAGAGAGAGAGAGTGTGTCTCAATCTGTCACCCTGGGTAGAGTATTGGGACCTCATAGCTCACAGCCACCTCAAACTGGTGGCCTCAAGCAATCTTCTTGCCTCAGCCTCCCAAGTAGCTGGGACTATAAGGGCTAGTTTTTTCTATTTTTAGTAAAGCCAGGGTCATGCTGGTATCAAACTCCTGAACTCAAGCAATCTACCCACCTTGGCCTCCCAGCATGCTAGGATTACAGCCGGGAACTATAGCTTGTGGCCCTAATTACTTATATTTAATGAAATGTAAAATACTATTATAAACAAATGAATGCATTGCAAATATACATAGAGTCATTTAAAGAATAAAAGCCCACTCTGAGCAATTAAATATAGTGTTGGGTCTTATCAGAATTCAAGAGATAATACTGCAAAAACTTCATGCACAGATAAATTGGTTAATTTCTGCCAGGAGGAGGAAGTAAGAACAAGTATTAAAATCACTCAATGTGTCCTCCAAACTTAAAGGATATAAACATATCATTCAACACACCAGGGAACTAAGCCCCAAGTCAGTGAAAGGAGCATTGGGTTCAGAGATGAGACTGGCTCTGGATCCTTTTGTGCTGTACCCCAGTAGGTGTGTGGCCTCTGAGGCAAATCACTTAAATTCCCCAAATCTCTCTTATTGCAAAGAAAGAATGAAAATGAGCATATTTCAATTTAAAGAATTATGGGCAATATCTACAAATCATGGTACTAGGCAGTACATGGTTTCCATCTTGAGTACTACTTGTCACACCAACATTATGGCCCATCACCTAATTCTCCAGCTGTGTGGAACTGCATGTGGCCTCCGGAAGACTATCTTCTGCCTCTGTTGTAATGACTCTTCCCAGTAACTCACTTCCCTATCATCCCAGAGGCCTCCTTCTTCTGGAAGCTGTCTTTGCTCCCTCCACCCTGCAGGAAACATCAGGAGGCCCTCCCCTTCCGTGTGCATACTATGCACACATCTGTCACCGCATTTCTGGTCTCATAAGCCTCTGCTCATGAAACTGCTCTTCCTATCATGTTGTACACTCTGGCAAGGAACATATCTTTCATTTCCAGGTTCCCAGTACCTTACAGGGTGCTTTACCATAGAGTAAAAGTTCTTTTGACTCAGAAAAACACTGCACACCTGAACCCATAGTTAAACTTCCATGGCATGGTTAAAATATGTTGATCAAAAAAAAAAAAAAAGAGTTAAAAAAATATATGTACAATGTTTTGTACTTTTCAAAAATAACTTAATTATCTTTAAAATATTTCAAGACACTCCTAAGATCCTCTCCTGGCACACTAGTTGAAAAATCACTGCCATAGAGGATGCTCAATAGATGATTGTTGAATGAATGAATGAACTGAGCCTAGAAAGCCAATACAGCATGGTCTCTCAGAGTGATAATAAATCATTTTTAAAGGTCGTTTTACCTGCCAATCCACTCAAAATCTTATTTAAGAAATCAAGTGATACCTAACAAACATGCATTTACAAGATAATCTGAAAGGGATTGAGGAAAAATCAAAGATAACTTTGGTATATTTTGTACTCATACTGAAACAAAGATACCACTCGGTCATTTCCACATATATGCGATACTCAGTAGACACTTTCCTGTGTTCTGTTCTTTTACAGCTAAGGGATCTTTTCAGAGATGGGATCACTTGTTCTTTTCTTGCTAATACATTTGAGTTCTCTGTGGATTCTGGTTATTAAACCTTTGTTGGAAACATAACCTGTAAATATCATCTCCCATTCTGAGGGCTGTCTGCTTGCTTTACTTACTGTGTTCTTGGTTGTGCAGAAGCTTTTTAATTTGATCAGATCCCAGTACTGTATTTTTGGTGTTGCTTCAATTGCCTGGAGGGGTCTTCCTCATAAAATATTTGCCCAGGTCCATTTCTTCAAGTGTTCAAAACCCAATTTTAGGACTGCTTCTTTTAGCTAAAATTTACCTTCAGTTAATATTTCCCTTTATATTTGCAATTGAGATAAAATTCTTAAACC